>JAZEWU010000017.1:7903903-7920506 GCA_036362915.1 Geotria australis | reverse complement strand
AGAGCCTATCCCGGTAGACACAGGACGCAAGGCAGGGCTATGCACAGGATGGTACGCCAGTGCATCACAGCGCACCGGGGGGGTAATTTAGTCAGCAGGTCAATGAATCTATGCACACAGTGGCTGATGACACAGAAACACGACATTTCCCAGGTCTTAGACAAGACCCGGTGCATTTCACCGTAGGCAACAACGCGCAGAATGGACCCTCCCCACCACGCACCGCACCCTCCCACGACTTTGCAATTGAACTTGCGACCTTGTCAATCCCCCTTCCCCGCCGTGAGTGGGGCACCCCGCGTCGCCGACCCTAATCTAATTGCACGTTGAGGCGCCAGCGCGCACAAATAAATAATGGAGCCCAGGTCTTAGACAAGGCGGCGTCACGCTGGCGCGTGTCTCCCAACCCGCGTGTCTCCCCTCCCCAGCGGCCTGCCGAGCGCTCCCGGGACAGCCACCTGCGCTCACTGGCGACAGCGCTGTTTGCACGCTCGCGCCTCCCGACAATAAACCGGCGATTCGCCCAGATACGCGGAATTGTAAAACACAATACGACTAGGTGGCGCCGCAATGTGTTCTTCTGGAGGTTGTTTTCTAATCCTTCTTCCAAAATATGTATTTATTGGTTCATTATTAGTAACCGGTTCAGTCTGTGGAGGGTCGCTGTGGAGACGGAGGCTGTCCTCTCGGTGCGTGAGGTAGGGGTGTACCCAGGATGGGACGCTATTTCGTGATCACTATCAGTACCCGAGTAATGCTGGCGAGGGTCGCCGTGAAGCCGGAGCCTGTCCCGGCAGGCTAGGAGGCCAGTCCATCGCAGGGCACCGGGGGCAATTTAGTCAGACCGGTTAACCTAGGCAGCAGCATGTTATTGGACTATGGAAGGAACCTGGAGTACCTGGCGCAGACACGGGGAGAACATGCAAACTCCACACAGAAAGGCATCCGAACGTTTAATGGAACCCAATACCTTCTTTGCTGTGAGGCGCCGTTACGCTCCTTTATAAACCCACTCCCTCATCAGCAGTGAGTGAGATTCACGCTTAAGATTTACTCCCGGTGCCCTGGGATGGACAGACATCTCATCATAGGTATAGCTCTGCATTGCGTCCTGCACCAGCCGCGACAGCCTCCTGCCCCCGCAACCGTCTACAGGATTAAGCCTCGAGCGATAATGACGATAATGAGATGACAGTCGTCCCTGTCGGTAACGATTTTAGTGATTGACGCATAAGAGCAGCGGGCGTGAAGCGAACGCCCGGTGGGAGCGCGTTACGTAAGAGACAAGCGCGTGCGTGGCGCACCTTGCAGAGCAGATGAGAAACAACAGCTCTTCAAACTAGCTCGGCAGCCTCCGCCTGTAATTTCACACTAAGAGCTCATGGGAAGAGTAGGCCAACATACCGTTCATGTGGGTGGATTTAGAGCTGCCGTCAGTACGAGGACCTTCTGTCAACAGTGGCCTAAGCAGGAATTTGCAGGGCTGAACCTTTACCCGCTTGGCGAAGGTAAAGACGAATGCACGGAGATGCCAGTCGTTTATGCGTCTGACACCACTGCAGGTTAAGCTGACCGTGAAAAGACAAAAATACAAAGATCCCCCGTATAGCCGTAACGGGCTGCAATAAAGTGCTGTTAACAAGCACCTATGAATGCCAGCACGACAAACGATGGGGTGGGTGACCAGTACCCAGTGGCAATGTACCAGGTGCTTATTTCAGATTGAGTCGACTAAAGGGAGGCCCAGGACCGGTTCGGATAAATCGTCACCGGTGTTGGCCGTGAACGGGAATCGAATTCGGGTGGCTGCGTTCGCAGTGTAGAGCGGCAACCGCTGCCCTACCGCTCCCCACAACCGCACACACACCCAACACACATGTCTCGTGCATCGGGCTCTGGTTGAACATTGCGTATGAACGAGGCACGGCTTTGAGGTCTGACTCGAAAGCAGGCTCGGTGGTGCGTGACGGAGGCGGTGTGCTAACGCGTTGTTGTCGTGGGGAGGAGGGGTGAGGCGAGAGGGCTGGTCAGGTGGGTGGCGGGTGTGTTACAAATCTGGCGCCCCGAGTTCGAATCCCGCTCACGGCCAACACCAGTGGCGATTTTCTGAACCGGTCCTGGGCCTCCCCTAGGTCGACTCAGCCTCAAATTAGTACCTAGTGCGGTGTGTAATCATCGCCGCTAGGGTAGACAAAGGCGGCCGGTCGTGGTGCTGGTCACCCACCTCCTCGTGTGCCGTGTCGACCTTCATAGGTGCTCGCTAACGGCACTTGCCCCTACAGTCTGTTAAGGCTATACGGGGGATCTTTGTCTTTGTCTTTGGCGGGTGTGTTACCATTGTGATTCCATCGCTGAAAACTGAGCGCGTATAAAGCGCTGCTGGAGTGTTGCATCGACGCCCGGCAATTCGTCCAAACGTCTCGCTGTCCACCAGCGATGCTCCGCTCCACCCAACTCTTGTTGGTTTGCAATGTGCAATCATTTTCTTCAGACGTGTAATTATGAAAGCCTGTAAAGGAATTGAGAGGCGGATGAGAATCAAGCCGCAAGTTCTGCATGGGCGGATACCTTTCGTAATGTTTGTGGAGCCCCGCCACGATCTAATGTGTTTGTGTTAGACCGCTAAGAAAAACACATTAATGACACGTTTGAGAGGCCAATGTACAACCAAGTTCCTTTTGAAGTTCAGAGCAGAAGTGCAACGTGCGTGGTGAGCCTGCGTCGTCAATCGATGGTGGCCGTGAGCTTGGTTGCCGTGAGCTTGAGGCCTCAGTCACTAACTTTGATGAGCCACCTCAGATTTCTTTTAGAATAACATTTCTGCCGAGCTGCAATCGCAAAAATAGATACGTGGTTTGAAGAGCTGCGTATGCTCCTTCCTTTTATTATGCAATATGCTTCTTCAGTTCTTTCCCATCGCACTATTACAGTGTTTCACTTTGAACCTTATTAATTGTTTGGAATTTTTCGTATCTTTTCCCCTTTGCAATTCTGTGTATTAGTGTCTATTTCATGAGTATGGTTAGTGTTTTATCCTTGCAAAATATAATGATCCCTGATGATTCCTCCAACGTGGTGGACGAAATGTCGCAAAGGAGAGAGGGGAAGCACTCGATACGGCTATCCCGAAAGAGCAGCTCCTAAGAGCAATTTTAAATCATATTTTTGGAAAATGAGGATGTTTATTTAAGAGATACATGTATACATATGTTGCAATGAAAGTAAAACTTCAGAATTCCAGAGGTTAACTTGACCAGCATTCTTCTTTTATGGGTTAAATAATCGCAAATTTGTGGGCACGAAGATTTATTTTATTGTAACGTGTGCAGCTTTCTTGCAAAAAATGTATTGGACCAATTCCCTCCAGAGTAATTGTGATGGCTAGCAAAGTCCAATAGTTGCGTATTTATGGTAAGTATTTAAATTTTATTGTTCTTGGAATTCAGTGGAAATGCCCAAGACTTGGAAAAACCTTCACAGTGCAATAAAAAAAGATAATATGATAATTAACAGGACATGAACCCCATTGTTTTACTGCCAGTGTTTAATAAACGCACGTTAAACGCATCAATAGCCGCGTATAATGTACAGGAACACATGCTTCAAAACACTTGTTACCATTTTGGTCATGATTACATAATCAAGCGTATGTGTGTGATACGATGGATATGAAGTGGGCAGCTGAGCTACGAATCCGGCAACCCGAGTTCAATTCCTGCTCACGGCCAACACCAGTGAGGATTTTCTCAAATGGTCCTGGTCCTCCCATAGATCGACTCGGCCTCAAATGAGTACCTGGTGCAGTGTGTAAACAATGCCGTGCTGGCCTTCATAGGTTACTCTAAAATCTGTTAATATTACCCGGGGGATCTTTGTCTCTGGAATTTTGTGAAATGTGTACGCGTTCGCATTAGTGTAGTGGTTAGTGCGCCGCACTATGAACCCAGCGACCCAAGTTCGATTCCCATTCCTGACCAATAACAGTGGCAAATATTTTTACGGATTATAGGCTTCCCCTAGGTCAACCCAGCCTTAAGTGAGGTAGCTGAACTAATGTGTAAATATTAGCAGCGGGGAAACAAAGGGGGCCGGGCGTGGTGTTGGACACCCACCACCTCGTGTGCTGTGCCGTCCTTCATAGGTGCTACTCGTTAACAGCACTTTCCCCAATAGTTTGTTGAAGCCAGTCAGTAAGTCTGGACGGTGGCGCAATGAGTAGCGCCCATCAAGGCTGTACGGGATGTTTGTCTTTGAGAGGTGTGACACACGTTTTCACACTCCTCAAGTGAATCACAATTGCCCTTAATGGACGGATGGAAGTGGGTTTGAATTTGCCCGAGTTTCTAAAGCGTCTGTGTGCATGCTTGTCCTCTACAAAAATGAGCAAATATTTACAAACGTAATCTTAAAGGCATGAGGATGACTGGTGGAAGGCTATGGGATTGTGTTGACTTTAGAGCTCTATGGGGTGAACACGTGGAGTTATTATCCCAGTCTCAAATAGATTAGACCACGGCCATTTGTGCCATATATTGTCAATATGCAGGTTTATAATTTCCTATGATAATGTAATCCACATTCATTGATGTGTTGGCCTCCCACGGTGGAGGCATCATCCTAACGCGCAGTGATTCCTCCAACGTGGGAGGCGAAACGTCGCTCCGGAGAGAGCTGGAACACTCGACACGGCTATCCAGAAAGAACAGCTATGCAGAGCAATTCTCGTACAAGGAGCCGTGACAAGCTACATCAGTGCACATTGATAGGCTACTGAATCAGGCTTCTGGCTTTAACCTTTGCACTGAGCACCCTTTATCCCTCTAAACACGCGCAAAGATAAACATCCCCTGTGTAGTTATTGATTTATGGGGCAAGCGCTATCGTGTAAGTTCACCGATTCGGTGATTGCCCGTTTAGTTGTGGAAGGAAACCCGGATAACCCCTGGGAAACCCATGCAGAATATGGGAAGAACACACAAACTCCGCGAGGTGGGAATCGAACTGCCTCGGAGGTGCAGATGTTACCACTGCGCCACCCTGTCTACACCCGTCCACCGCACCAAAAGATCCACCGATGTTAACATTTCGTTCCTTCCCAGATGCGGGTGTATGTCGACTCTGTAACTGTATTCGTGTTAATGGCGACTTGCCCTCGGGGAGGGTCCTGGACAGTTTCAGAGATCGCTCGCCACTGAGTCTGTGCATGGCCGAGGACTGAACCCAGCTCACACATCGCGCTGTGCACAACCGTACAACAAACCAGTAAAGTACACGCAGCTGCAACACAACAAGTGCTGCTTTAACGCAACATTGACAACAATAGTGACGGGGTAGAACCGCGTGAGCAATCCTACTCCGCGTGTGTTCATGCTCTACAGTCTACAGCGTATGTGCTTAATAATAATAATAACATTTATATAGCGCCCTTCACCCGAGGTTCACAAAGCGCTGCACAAGGCTGTGGAGAGAACGACATGTCACAACGACAGAGAACGGAAAATCAGCAACAATCTTTTTTTGGGTTTTTCTTTTATAATCCGAGCTGTGGAGAGAGGTGCAGCCCTGAGATTTCTTGTACCCTCCACTGCTGGTGGATGCGTTTTAAAGATTGACTCGAAACCCGTACTATTGGAGTTGATAATATGAAGTAGGGATGTTTTTAAAAGGAACTAAACGGTTGTCCCGCCTCACAGAAAGAAGTTCCCAAGTTCGAATCCCGACTCGGGTGCCTTTCTGTTTGGAGTTATCATGTTCTCGCCGTGTCCGCGTGGCTTTTCACCGAGCACTCCGGTTTACTCCCACAGTCCAAAGACATGCTGCTGCATAGGTTAATTGGCCTGCTGACTACATTGCCCCGGTGTCCTGTGACGGACTGGCGTCCCATGCTGGGTATAGCCCTGCCTTGCGTTCTGTGTCCGCCGGGATAGGCTCCGGCTCACCGCAACCCTCGACAGGATTAAGCGGTTTCTGACAATGAATGAATGAACAATCACAGGCATCTTTGTTTTCTGAGGTCAGGTTTTCATTAGACAAGGAGGACACGAGATGTTCTCGGGACGCGTGTCGATGCCTCGACCAACAATCGACCCGTTGCAGTTGATGCACCCCAGAAAATATATATTTTTTAATAATGTTTAAAATGAGCCCTTTGTTGAGAGCAGGAATGTTGTGAACAGTTTCGCGCGCCTATTGAAGCGTTTTATGGGAGTGATAACGATTTCAGAAGGTCATAAAACGGGAATAATTGCATAATAAGCACTATTAATTTCAACACAATTGGATTAACATCATTTTCCCCTTTAAAATCGCTCCGTTTGATGTTGGAAAGTTCAAATGTGTTTGTGTTACTTTAATGAAGCAATTGCTCGTTTGTTTTACGACTTAAGCATTTTACAATGAGCGTTCAATAAAATAGCTTTTGGACAAAACAGATCCACTTTGAAGATTGCTTCCAACAGAGAGGCCTCCGAGACTGGATTCGTTGCAAATAAGTTACGCGTTTCGCACGCTAATGGAATATTTCATAACTGTGGTGAACAGCAAGAGAGCAATAAACCTAATCAACCGCACTCGTACCTCCAGCTCTGAACATCTGGACCCCGCTAATCGCTGTCGGGAAGTTGTCAATTGTGAGCAATTCCCTGGCCGTAGCACGAGAGGGCTTCAGGAGAGAGTTCGTGACCTGTTGCCGTCCCTCCTCGTTTCCAGGGAGCGCAGACCGCAGTGTGGTGCATTTTGTGGGCTGTGTGTGCATAGTGTGGGCTACATGGTTGGACTCGCGCTACTCTGGCTTGCGTCTCTAACTCTCCATTTCTGAAGCAGATATGCGTAATCGGCTCGTTCGTGTCCCGATGCGATGGGTGAGCGGTAGATCAGTGATTAGCGCGCCGGGCTACTAAATCTGGCGATCCGAGTTCGAATCTCGCTCACGGTCAACAGTTTAATTGTCCTGACTAAATCAGCCCCCGGTGCCTTGAGATGTCGAAACTTGCTTACTCCTCCCCGCCGGACAAATGTTAAAACGAGCCGGAAGGGAACCGTTGAGCTACGTAGCTCAACGGTTTTTTCCAGCTTAAACAAAGATCAAAGATCCCCTATTTAGCCTGAACAGACTGTAGGGACAAGTGCCGTTAGCGAGCACCTATGCAGGTCGACACGGCACACGAGGGGGTGGGTGACCAGCACAACACAACCTGAGTGACTGGCTGGGAGGTAGCGCGAGTCGGGCGGCGAGGTAACGGGAGGCGGGCGGCTGCCAGGGGCTGCGTGTGGAGGCAGCACGACGGTTGGGAACGCTTGTTTTTCTTAACTCTGGTCACAGCGGCGTCTGGCATGAGACGCGAAGGAGGAGCCCGGGCCAAGCCAAGGGTTAGACAATATTTTCCTAGCGGAGCGGTGAGTAACCGGGGTGGGAGGATGCCACGTGTTCAGGCATCCCAGCCTGGGCTTCCCTCCCCCGTGTCCTGGCCAGCCCCTGCCTTAGCCGGTGCTAAATCCCCGTCGTATAAGTGGCTGTCTTTGAAGTGAAACGGTCACGCGCCGGCGGAGTGCAGCTCTCGGCGCACCGTTGCGTCTTGAATTCGCGAACGCGCGCGCACGGCAGGAGAGCCGCATTCGCGAGACGCAGCGAAATACAACAACACGCATTTTCTTGGCTTTTCATCTACGCCGTTGTTTATCGCGCGCGCGTATCGTAAAGGGTACAACATCGAGCCGCGGTAAGTTTCGACGTTAGGAATAAAGTCGGTTTGCGAACCACCGCGCAAACTGAGTGCGAGGTGATGGCTCCCTCTTGTTTCTATTTTTTAGACGGTGCAAAGCCGCCATTCTCAGTCGGTGGCGTCGCAACCCATCAGTGGGTCGCGAGCGCCACCTAGTGGTCCGTGGAGACCAGACCTGAGTGGGCCAAGTGGGCCTTGAGGTCAAAAAGGTTGACAAACCCTTGGTTTGGAGCCCATGGCGCGACTTGATGCTGGTGGGCGGCCTCGTGAACGCGCGGTGCGATCAGGAAACTCGACACAGCCCCGAACACACACGGAGCGGTCCTTACATTTACTGGTGTTCCTGAGCCAGATGGGGCAATTCCACGTTGCTATGGTGGGGGACCATTCGCTCCGTTTATGCCAGCCATGAAGACGCATCTCTCACCAAGCAGGGCAGAATTATTAGATGATACATCAGGATTTCACTTATGTCATCTCTACCCGCCCGAGGGGCGATCTTGTTCCGAGCGTGTAAGACGTTCTTCTTCCAAATGTTTTTTTGGGAATATTGCTGCCGGCTCTTTGAAGTTTCAGAATAGGTGGGAATAAAACAGAAACAATACATGAAATCCTCGGTGTGCGAAGATACAATTTGCGCTTATAAATAATTCGAATCCGTTACCCTTAATGCGAACACACGTACAAACACTTGCTCTATTATCTCCTGAAATTCTATCGTACGTAGATAAACTGACCGCTGCAATGCGGATGTGTAAATCTCTTCTCGTTCCTTCAGGCTGCCAACGTATGGGAATGAGCGCAGCCCTATTTGAGCGCGAAGACCCTTTAATGTTGGACCTAATCCTGTCTGTCAATGATGGTTATGGGATTAAACGCGTTGCGCCGCGTGTATTAGATTGCTGTTTACAATGCATTTTACATTCATTTGGCCCATCGTTTGGAGGGCTCGGGGTTGCAATACAATCTCCCCCAGTGTCTTTGTAAAAGGCCAGTAATCGAGCGTGCGCGTGGATGATACATCGCAATACAATGTAATACACTTTTCAGATGGTGAGAAGCGATATAACATACGTTTTGGCACCAGAAAGGTTGAGCGCTAAATCATTATTAATGGTTGCGTTTCGTGAAAGAAAGGCACAATCTTCAAACAATCTCAGGGCTTAAAACGAAGTGGTTTCGTAAGCAGTAGAACGACCCGTATTTGTATTTTTGCATTGAGCCACGCGGTGGTCTCCCGCCAAAACTCGTGTCATAAACACTCCACCACCCGACGAGAACGTGACGTTTGCCGAGACGGTTCACTCGAGCCCAAGACAAACACGGACGAACCGAAAGAATGCTCAGGTTTTATGTCGTGGCTAATTCCTGTTTTATTATCATCAGTCAAACGATGCACATTTAATGAGTATATTTAATGTGAAGAGTTTTATTCTCGTTACAGATTGTTAAGCGATGCGGCCGCTTTGGGGCCACTCATCATCCGTGCCAGGTCAATAAAAACAAACCCAATTTGCGAAAAGTAAACAATGATTATCGTGGAGAGAGCGTCCCGCCATCACAATCCCCGACTTGCCTCCCCTGCCACAATCAATCCCTGATGCCGAACAGAACGCTCACTAGCCGCTGCTCGTCAGTGCATGACTCCACATTTACTCACGACGTTCTGTTGCTGCTAAAGCTTGCCCGTACGATAAACGATCAATCCTAAACGCGTTATTCTCTAACTGCGATGATGAGCGGCATGGATTTGTGTCTGGCAGAGTGGCTGGCACGCTACCACGCGTGAGTGGCTTCTGAGCCAGAGGGCTTCATCATTGTCCACAATTAAGTGATTCTGGGATGGCGCGCTTATCTCGTCGCGCTCCTGATTGCTCTGTCTGCGTGCCGCTTATTTGTGTTACGCTGGGAGGGCGGCGGCCTGCTGTTTGTTTTCAACCCTCTATCAAAGTGTCACGGCCTGTTTACAGAAGAGCGCGCGCAATTTACTCCGCGCGTCTCCGCCTGTGGGACGAACGCGCCTCGTCCCGAGCGGCAGTTAAAGTGGCTCTTTAGGGACGGTGCGCGGGAAGATAACGCGCGCTCGGGAGGTGGAGGCGACGGGAGGTGGGAAATGGCCGATTGCGTCTACGATAGTGTTGTTGTTGGGACGGGGCAAGCAGCAGTCTGTGCTGTGTCGACTGGCTCCCGCCTGTGATGTGGACACCGTTCCCCCGTGTTTGGAGCTGTTGACACTGTGTAACCAAAAACTGGAAACTTTCTCAAAACCTCGTTTTGCTTTGTCGCTCCCACCCCGACATCGGCCGCCGTGCATCGCTGTGCCAGATTGCGCTAGTCTGGCGCAGAAGCGGCAATTGTGTGTTAGAAATTAATAATAATAACGATGCGATCGCATCGGCAACTCCACATATACTTAGCTCGATTTAGAATGTGTCTAGCTTATAGGGCACTGATAAAGTTGTGCGTGTGATTTATGCCACTGGCCTCGACCACCAACGGAGCCGAGAGCTGTGCCGCGCGTCTTTGAGCAGGAGACACTGGAATATTTAATATGATGAGCGGCGGTTTTATAGCGGAAACTCAGAAGACGGTGCAGATTTAACACACACCGTGGACCCTGACACCAGGATTTCCACCACATTTATTTCAGAACTGCCAATAGAAATACGCACCAATGCAATATTCGGATGCATCAGTAAGATGCTTTGACTTTTGAGATACGCTGCGCAAAGACAAAGATCCCCCGTATAGCCTTGACAGGGTGTTTGGTTAAATGCAACTAGCGAGCACCTAATGAAGGCCGGCACGGCACACGAGGGGGTGGGTGGCCAGCACCACACCTGATCACTTTTCCTCGACATTGTGCGACAAGATGGTGTGTGGTGGGTCTACATATAACAGTGCAGGTTATATGCTGTTTTAATCCAATATTCATTGAATGCCTCATTATCCTGTGATGTCAGTTTGGGAAAACGCTATCTAACCTGCTCGATGTATACGAATTACTCTCAAGTGCTGCTTTCTTGGGATAGCCTTCACGATGTCTGCCTCCCACGATGGAGGCATCATTCCTCGTTGGAGGCCTCATCAGGCGTCTGGATGATGGAGGGCGGCGAAATGCTGTGAAGTCGAGACGGGGAACGCACCCGCACACGCTTGACTCACTCGAAAGATTTCGAGTTCAAATCCTGGTCAGGGGTTGAGTCAGCCCATCATTGCTCGTGGTCAATAATGCCAGTGCCACTTTGTGGGAAGCCACAGGAATGTGGAATTCCTGCCGCCGATAGAGATGAGCAACGGCCCTGCTTCCTTAACGCCAGCGAGACGTTTAACCCGACTTTACATAAATAAATACGTCTGTTAATTAATTGGTCTTTCGGCTCCGATTGGCTGAATATGTTCTAAACCATACAGCAATCATACGAAATAAGCTATAACATTCTTCGGCGTGATTATAAATCATTGCGAGCCGCCAGGGCTCTTGGGGGTGGTAATGGCAATGTTGTGATAATGATGATGTGTTGATTTGGCCACGACGCTGCAGCTAGGGAAGGAGTACGTGGAGTTTAAGGGGGGAATCGAACCGTGAGGTTTCACTGGCAGGATCCAGTGTCTAATAAAACAAGCAGCGCGAGTTAAGCCCGCTGCCCGGCTTGGCACAAACATCTGTATATGGTGCGCGATTGTGTTGGTATGCTGTCCTTCAGAGCAATGTTTGTACAAGATAATTAGGTGTCACGGGGCGGCACGGTGGAGTGGTGAGTCGCGCTTGTTGCCTCACAGCAAGCATTCCCCCGGTTCGAATCTCGGCTTGGGTGCCTTTCTGCGTGGAGTTTGCATGTTCTCCCTGTGTTCGTGTGGATTTTCGCCGGGCACTCCGGTTTACTCCCACAGTCGGAGGGCACCAGGGCAGACTCGAGTATCGGCCAAGATTGTATTGAGCAGTGAGACGTTTTCACTTCACGTTTCTGTTAAATTATATCTTAGAAGTTGATTCCTTTGATTCGTTCATTATCAGTCCCTGCTTAATGCGTATGTTTCACGAGGGCAAGTTTCAGATTTTGAAAAAGGGCCACAAACTTGTTTTAATACAATGTAATTGAGTTTTGATTACCCTCTACGGGCCGGATGTTGTGCACCTTTGCTTTTCAGGCTTCGCGGTGAGCTGGATCCTATCCCGGCAGACACAGGGTGCAAAGCAGCGATATAATCAGGATGGGACAACTAAGAGCAATTTAGTCACCAGGGCAATAAACTTAGGCAGCAGCGAGCGTGTCTTTGAACCGTGGTAGGAAAGCGGAGTACGCGGTAAAAACCCACGTGGACACTCGGAGAGAACACACAAACTCCACGTAGAAAGGCGGCACGCAAGCCGGGAATCGAACCGGGGATTTACTTGCTGTGAGGCGGCAGCGCTTCTCACAGAGCCACCGTGCCCCCCCACCCCAAGGAGACACCCTGTGCATAAAGAATAATGATGTAACGGACCCGACACAGAACGAGCTTTTACACGAACGAGCACTGTTTGTTTTTAGGTTAACATTTCTCTTTCAATATGAATGTAATAAATTATTATACGTTATGAGCTTCTAATTTCTTGACTACTTTGGCACAATTCCACAAGCGAATTATTGATAAAATAAACATATGCAGTTACAGTTTAAGCTTAACGTAAAATATATACTTTGGCATATTTTAATGAGTTCCCCTCTACGTATTGCAATGTATCGCGTGTAATTCGGTTTATCAGGTGTGTGCGAGCGTGTGAGTGGCTTAATTTCACAGACAATGGCATCTCTCAGGAGCCTTACAGGGAAATCTGGAGTGGCACATGACGCAGAGGCAATCACCCCACGCACCCTCGCGTTTCAGTCGAGGCAAACGCAAAATTAACCGGAGTTTCCACACCGTTCACAATAGTGGCGGAACACTGAGGCTTTTTAATAACGTTCGGAATCCCCCGGTTTAATTACTGCTCCAACAGACGCGCGACTGTTGGTCGGGTGCTTTGGGAGCCGTGCTGAAGCTCCCCACGGATCGCCAGCTCCGTTTTCACACCCAGTCACCGCTCCACCGCCGACACCTGCGCGCACACGAAGCCCCAATTCCCCGGCAAAGGTGCACGAGCTACGCACATGCAGTGGGCCCCTTTAAAGTGAATGCGCACGCGCAAAGCACAGTAGTGATGTGGCTTTTCACGGCTCGATTCATGCTGGTTGCTTTTCAGAGATGTTCTTTCGGAATAGCCGTGTCACTGAGCGATCTCCCTCTCTGCCTCGCGACGTTTCGCTCGACACGGCTCTCCCGAAAGAACAACTCTGAAGAGCAACCATCAGACTTACCAGGCTGTAGGGTAAAATGCGGTAAGCGAGTAGCACCTATAAAGGCCAGCACGGTACACGAGAGGGTGGGTGGAAAGCACCTCGCGCCCGGCCGCCTTTGTCTCCCTAGTGGCGATGTTTGCATGCCGGCACCTAGGGGAGGCCCAGGCCCGGTTTAGAAATTCGTTACTGGTGTTGGTAGTGGCCGCGAGCAGGAATAGAACTCGGGTCGCCAAATGTGTAACCCAGCGCGCTAACCACTGGGCCACCGCTCACACACGCACTTGACATACGCATGCACACACACACGCACGAGGGGAACACGTAGGTATCCACAACCTGACCACCCAGCTAACGAAATTAAAAGTTGCTCAAGGTCATTGGGCCAGACCGCGGTGGCTGGGTGACCCGCGGGAGCCACGCGAATGTTGGTGTAGGGTGTGCAGGCCGCGCGGGTTCTGGGTTCATGGCCCGAGCCGCAGGTGGTAAGAGCCGCCAATGAGTTGACGCAAGTCCGTCATCTGTAACAGAAACAATGACAACAGAGCGAGGCGCCAGCTTAGTGGGTTTGCTTTAAGCAACGCCAGTGTGTCGGTTAGACGTGGTGGGCAGCAGCAGTGTAGCGGTTAGCGCGCTTTGCTACTAATGCAAAGACAAGATGCTCCATAGGTTAACTGGCCTGCTCACTGAGTTTCCCCCCGGTGCCCTGTGATGGTCTGGCGTCCCATCCTGGGTACAGCCTTGCCTTGCGCCCTGTGTCTGCCGGGATAAGCTCTGGTTCACCGCAACCCTGTACAGGATGAAGCGGGTTTCCGACAATGAATTAATTAATTGATGGGTGCGGGTGTTGCGTATCTGTGAGAAGGTCGACCCGCCACTGCCCTTCGTTACATCTGTATGCCTGGTGATGCCTCCTCCTCCGTCGTGGGAGGCGTCATGGAAGAACCGCAGCGGCAGGTTTCTGGAGCTGTGTTCATTTTATGCTTCAAAATGAATTACGGCCGTATTATATTATTTGACTATTTTGCCAAATACGCAATTACATTTGAATACGTAATATAGTTTAGTACATTGGCTGAAGACTTCGGATTTAAAGTCACAAACCCTTTATTAAACTACAAAAATTGGCTCGACGCGTTGCAATGTTTGCACGCATTGCAAGAAGGGCCCACCTCGACAGGATTAAGCGGTTTTTGACAACGGATGGATGAATGGATAAACTGCCACCGGTACGCTGAGATGTTGCAACTTGCTTGCCGCTCCCCGCCGGACAGCTGATAAAAAGAGGTACACTGCTCAACGGTTCCTTCCAGCTAGGATGCAAACTGACTGACTGATGCCGAGAGGTGGGGAGCGAGCTTGGCATTGCTTCTGTCAGTGGGGCGTCGTGTGTGGGGATGACCCGGAAAGTCGAGCCCAGCGTGACCGGCAGAGACGCATCAACGGACATCGCTTATCCTCCGCCAGGAGACACTCCTCCACTCCGTGTTGTGAATGTTCTCCTGCTTTTAATCCGCCACAGCAGATGTGGTTCACATCGCGACTTTCGAAGTTGCGCCCAACCGATTGCCATCCATCCATCCATTGTCAGAAACTGCTTAATCTTTGTACAGGGTCGCGGTGGGCCGGAGCCTATCCCGGCAGGCACAGGGTGCAAGGCAGAGCTATACTCAGGATAGGACGCCAGTCCATCACAGGGCAATTACGCCGCAGGCCTCGCGTGGTGGACTGTGAGTTGCTCGCTCTGCCAGAGCGCCACCTGGCCAGATCGTGTCATCGGCCGGGTTTTCTTTAATTTTGACGATATAATCAGCGTGTTGGTAAAGAGTAGTTTTACCGAACGCTGTTAAGATCTGGACGCATAATGACCATCCTGAGGGGCTGACGCAGAGTGAAACATTGCGGCTCGTGAGCCTGGGACGGAGGCAAGTATGCGTGACCTCTGGCCCGCACGACTATTTCAATTATATTCCATTGAATTCAATTATGTAACTTAAGCTTTTCCGTTTGCAGTTCTCTTCTTTTCAAGAAAAGTGTGGGTTCTTTTTTTCTTCTTCTTCCTTTCGGTTCTATTTTCTCCTAGTGCTCTCGGAGACTTGTAATCAGTGACCAGGCAGAGACCAGCAAACTTACTACGCTTGAGAACGTAATGTAATCACGGATAGCTGTCCGGAACTGAAGCTACACATCTCCCGGCTAATAGTCACGGACCTGTGCTCTGGAGGGACATCATCTGCTGGGCTACTGGGGCCAGCGGTTTCACTTCAATTAAGTTACGAAAGCTGCACTTGCTGCACGATGCTGCACGGACGAGAGGAATGCGCACCCACGCCGCGTGGAATAGCGCGTCACGTCAGACGATCAAAGCAAAACAAACACATTATGAAAATCAGTAGTGTGCGTGCGTCGCTGAATCATCTGAACTTGTGAACCCGTAATCGTTGTTGTCAATATTTGTATTCCTAACAACCATCTATTGTAGCCACAACAACTTAAGATGGTGTTTTTTTGAGGTTTGCTAAACCACAGCTCACGCTCGGCAAATAGAAAAGCATTTTTTTCTTAATACGCAGAGCCGAGTCTCACGATACTTATCTAGGAAGGTCCTGCTCGGGATGTGTCAGGATGGTGTGGAAGGTCTGAGAAGGAAAGGAAATAGCACAACGTGTGGAGGACAATCTCAGTCTACAGAGTGGTGAAGTATGCTCAAATAATTACTCCCACGACTGTGCCATCACAGGCAGGCCTTCATCCAGCAGCGTAGAGACAGCTGCCTTTAATTATTATTACTGGCAACGAACCGCAGAGCCATGTCACCTTGAGTCCCAGTCTCATGCTAGGGTCTCCTTTGGTAAACAGGTCTGGAGTCTGGCACTCCTGCTAGGGCCTCCCTTGGTAAACAGGTCTGGAGTCGAGTATTTCCGAACCCGGTACCCTCAGTGCGGAGACAAACACATACAAACACTCCCTCCATTATCTATAGATTACGCCGTAAAGGGACAGCCACTTGCCGCACACACTGCTGTTCATTGGACCAATCGCGATGGGGGTTGGAGAAAAATAAAGTTTTATGGGAGACAAAGAAAGTAACCATGGTGATAGGATTAAACGTTGTACACATTTGCATACATTATCACAGCCGTACACGCGTGTCGGACGAGGTGCAAGCGAGGCACCTCCTTTGCACAATTTAACACAAAAGTGCGAGAAAATATTTTAACCCCGGCTTGTGCGGGGGTGGTCCAATTGTCGTGTGATCCTATTTAAATAGCCCCTAATACGTCGCCCCCCTCATTTCCTCACTCATTTCTGTTCTAAATAACCCTCGCGTACGTATCTGAGATTAATACAGATTACACCTGTCACTTTGTCTCGCTCACATTGCACTACACGCCCGTTGGAATACGACAAACATATCGTTTTAGGGAATGAAATGAGGGTCACGAGACATGCGGAACACCTCGTGGACCGCTCGGGCAATGCGACCATGTGCACGCACAGGTCACGCTCCGTGTTAAGTGCGGCTGTCACGTCAGCGGGCACTGCCACGCAGAGGTCAAG
>JAZEWU010000017.1:7881973-7892538 GCA_036362915.1 Geotria australis | reverse complement strand
TTATATAGCGCCTTTCACCCGAGGGTCACAAAGCGCTGCAGATGTATTGGAAGGGGCGGGAACGCCCACACTGTGTCCCACCACGCAAGAACCACCGATCGACTAATTGTGGTGCACCCGTTCATACTGCTGGGTCGATATGTCGGTCCATCCATCCATCCATTCTCAGAAACGGCCGTAATACTAAACATCTAGCCATGTATGAGTCTCCGTTGCGAAGCCTCCTCCACTCCACCGGCTGTCCTCATCCGCGGTTCCGTGACGAATCTCACCCCAGACGCCGAATTCATTGACAACAAATCACCATAAGTGCGGAATGTCCACCTTTCGCCAGATTTCCAAACAATCGTGAAGTCAAATCGCCTCGCCATGGACTGCCGTCACATTCCGGTTATAGCTCTGCGTCTGCCGGGATAGGCCCCGGTTTCCCGTGACCCTTTGGTTTCATCATAACGATGAAACCAAACTCTATGACAGTGAGTGTGCGGCGTTGATGAAGCGAAGCATCTGCTCGCCGTCTTTTCGACATCATCCTTTTCGTAGAGGTTCCCCTACTCGAGCCATAACAAACTCGGTGAGATTTAATGCTCGTTTATTGTAGACGTATAAAATATGTATTTCCACAATAAATCTTAAGTGGCTCCGAATTGGCCTGAAGCGGGAACTCTCTGGATGTGAGAAAATGTGTGTTGTTCACATTTCTGCTGCAGCTTAATTAGCTGTGTGTTAACACCATTCATTGCGCGCGAATGCCACCAAATCCCGTTACGTTGCCGGGTCCCATTCATCACTATTATAGCAGTGGAATGTTATTTTAAGCATTGATTTTGGGGTTTTTTTCTGGAGCGATGTTTGCTTTATCCTGTTGCTCCATTACTTGGCTGGGTGGTGCTACGGTTTGATTGCTCGACTCATGAGTGGGAGGTTGTGAGTTGGAATCCAAGCTCGGGAAAAGCTCGGCCCATCATCATCATCCTCCACACTCGATAAAATATGTACCGCTTTGAGGGATGTTAACAATGGGCGCACTATCTCTGTATAATATCTCTATATTTATAATGCAGCAACTGTATTAATGTGTGTATTCTGCACTTAGGGTACCGGGTTTGAATGTGTCATAAGTGCAAATATTATCTGCACAACACCAAGGCTTTACGTCTTATTTCAGCTTTTTTCCTACGTATTGATTACTCTTCTGAAACTTTGACACTATATCTATCAGCTTCAAGTTTGGTGCGTCTCCACGCCACTGCGTGTGTGCGCGCGTCTCGGCATCGGTGTGCATGCGTCTCCACACCAGGGTTGAGTGTCTTCACACCAGCGTGTATGTGTCCCACGCCGCTGCGTGTGCCGTGGGGGGAGGTCGTGACGTCTGCTCATCCAAGGTCCGCATCTCATTCGAAGGTCCCCTTCTCAGGCGGCACGACAGGGTTGCGGGGACCGTTATCGTCACGTCGCGCTGTCCTTCACGAGGCCGTCTCGCCTGCCACTCGCGGGCACGCGACATCTTGCGGGCACGCGCCGGAGAAGGTCGCCGTGTGACCAGCGGTCAAATCCATCATCCCGCGTCTGCGTGTCGCAACACGCAACATAGCAACGTGGGTTTGCCCTCATTTATATTTATTCGTACATTATCAGTCACCGCTTAATCTCGTACAGGGTCGCGGTGAGCCGGAGCCCATCCCCGGAAGACGCAGGGCGCAAGGCAGGGCGATATGCAGTATGAGACGCTAGTCCATCACAGGGCAGCTGTAGCAATTTAATCAGCAGGCCAACTGAGCTACAGAGAGTCCCATATCAATGTTACCGCAGGGAATAAACACTTCTGATGACGCCTGTTGCTCCCTATGTATAGAGGACACCCTGTAGGCAGCGGCTGTAGTTTGACTGTAGGAGGAAACAGGAGTACCTGGCGAGAATCCACACGGACAAGGGGAGAACATACAAACTTCACGCACAAAAGGCGGCACCCGGGCCGGGAATCAAACCACGGTACTTCTTGCTGTGATGCAGCAGAGATTCTCACTGCACCACCGTCTAATTTGGGTTATTTTTCCTAATAACCTTTTTGTATTGCAAATTGCTTGACTCGGTGCACAAGGGACGCAATATGAACATTGTGAAGATGGGTCTTCGGAATAATGTGCAGCAAGAAAAATCTAAAATTGGGCGTATGAAAAACAGACGATTGCTGTCGCAAGGCTCCACATCGAAATCGGGATTTTTGTTTTGCTTCAGTAATGCAATCTCGTCTCGCATCCACACAGTTGGCGAGACCAGTGCACATGACATCATCAGCTGAGTGACACATGGAATAATATTTTCTACCCTTCTCAAGGTTTTGTCAATACACTGTTGGACGAAGGCCGTCCCACACACAGGGTAGGTCATTGCAATCGTTTGACCTGTTGTGTGACCATGGTTCATGACGCTGGTCACTGTGTGGCTGAGAGAAAGACAAGTCCTCCCCAAGGCTGTTAGATTCCCGTCTCGGGCGCCTTTCTGTGTGGAGTTTGTGGGTTCTCATCATGTTCTGCATGGGTTTCCGTCGGGTTCTCCAGTTTCCTCCCACAAAAAAAACCTCTTGAATTAAATGGCCGATAACATCATTAATTGGCCGATAACATCATAGCAGTGTCTGGCAAATGTTGGCGTCGTGGATTGTGGCCAAATCTGTCCCCACAATTCTTTCCACAGTTACCTTCGTTCCCCACTAGAGGGTGGGTCTGCTTAATTAAGCCACTTGCCAAAAACAAATAGACAATAATAAACAACCGTGACATTCAATGTGATCGAGTGCTAAAATATTCCAAGTGCCTTTCTGCCTCACGAGCAAGGTGGCTGCAACGTATCTTTGTCAACAGTCGTGGTCCGGTGGTGGAAATTGCATATTGTACTCCGTGTTTACAGCTCTGTGCATGAGAATTGCTCTCTCAAGTCTTGTCAAGCGTCCCACCTCTCTCTGAAATCCATATTTCCATGGCAGGGGATGGTTGCGGGAAGTGTGTCTCCAAGAAATAACGACAATTCCACAAAACTAGGACTAATACGTCAACCCCCGAGATACATCAGAGCAAAAAAAATTACCCATAGCCACGTGGCTGGTATAATGGTCCAGTGGTTGAGATGCGACCGTGTCTCTGTGTAAATTGACAAGCAGATCACCACCCTGTAGGTTACAGAGCTATTTTGACTAATGTCACTAAATAATACCAGCTTTACTGCCGTTGGCTGCGGGTTCACACAACAGAAGCACGGGATTTCATTACGGGCCAGGAGAAGCCACAGGAACGTGTCTCCAAATGCAATTTAGTCGTAATCTGGACGATAAGCCTCCTGCGGGCGCGGGATGTGTACAGGATGGAGGAGGGGAGGTCACGGAGACCGGCACCACACCGGCAACCAATTGCTGCAACCACATGTATCACTAAAGCCACGCGGTGGGATCATGTTAAGAGGAGACCTTGAAAGTTGCGCGCCACCTGTGATAGAGTACAAGGATGTGAATCTGGCACAGGAAACAAGCGCGAGTCATGTGCGGTTACATCAGCCGTATTCACCATAATTGTCTCGCGAACTTTGATCGTGAGCAGGGTTGATTGAACTGGATCAAAGTATTATCATTCTCCGCGTGTGTTGTCTCTGGGCTCTCTGATTTCTTTCCACAGTCTACATCCATGCTGCCTAAGTTAACTGGCCTGACCACATTTCTGCCAGTTTAGATCAGTACAATGAGTACAATGAGTTTGGGTATTTATGCATTCATCAGCACTACTGTACAATCACGATTTGTTAAGCAAATGGAAAATTGAAGCAATCGGTATGTGTCGTATGTATACTAACTAAATATAAGTGCTTTTGATCTTGGCACTTTTTCAGAAGGCCAATCTGGTCATTCATCTTCATCCAAAGTTTGGCCGTGACATTTTCTGTGTTTAGGGCCACATGTTTATCACAGCCAGCCGATGCAGGAAGAGGGCTCCAACTCCGGGAAGGTTCGAAGTTTGACTCTGAATCGGGGATAAACTCAGCCTATTATCATACCCATTGTTCGACAAATGTGATTACCGATCTCATCGAGGAGATTGACCGACGTTTTTCGTGTAAATGTGACATTTCCACCACTGGAACAGGGATGAACATTGTCTCACCAGATGCTCGCGTTTATAAGATCGGGACACAACAGTGGCACGTTTTCTCTGAACAAAAGGCGCAGCAGGGTGGGTGGGGGAATCGCGGTGTCACAATTAGACGCTGTAACAACTGTTCATTCTTCAATTTGAAGTGTCAGTGTACTTCTCACCAGCAGTGAAAGGATTCAACTAATGAGTCGCTGTGCGATGGAGGTTTCTGTGTCGACTTTCCGCAGCTCAGCAATCAACCCTTTAGCCTTGCAGGTCGAACAATTTTCCTCCTGAACATTTAACCACCCACCATTAGCCCGATCCTTGCCTCGACCGAATACGTGCGTGTGTTTTTTTTTTGTTTAAGCGTGTGGCTCTTTTACATTGCCTGGAGTTTCCTGCTTGAAGACCGGTGCCAAATGCCTTGCGATAATAAGTGGTAATCCTTCACAGGTTTTCTTCCAATCAATCGGCGCTTGCAGGCAAAAACACGCCTGTGTACAAATTCATGCCTGTTTTACAGCCGAACACAAACATCCACCGCTTTGAGACGCTTTAAGCAAATCGTGGCCGAAACATTAATTTTTACGAAGATTAATTGCTGCTAATCATTTTCATATTAGCCGTTGCACCTGTGTAAATATCGGTGGAAGTATAGGAAATAATTGAACAGCATAAATATACACTACCGAAAAGCAGCGGAGGTTTTCTCCGCTTTGTGAAGTTAATACTCTGGAACCGTGCCACGTGTGGAACAACTCAGTTGGTTTATTTTGTCAGTGAAACAGTAAAGTGGGCTTTCCTAGTTTGGAAGCATTTTTTAGCCTAGTATGGTACAGACCTTTTCTGCGTGAAAATCTTGTCGCAAATGAAGGCAATAACCTTTGAATGATACACTGAGTGGCTTGGAAAACACTTAGAGTACCCGCCTTATGGGCGATCTTGTTCAGAGCGTGTAACACGTTCTTCTGACGTATATCTATTATGATACCTGAAGCTAACAGTATTACTGTAAAATACTGAAACGTGGCTTAAATTGTCGTGGCAGGTTTTCACCGTGTAGGTGGTGGTGGTTAGTATATCTTTTTGTAATAGTATTTTTTTTATTCTTTAAGATTCTGAGCAGGGAGCTGCTGTTAGAGCCCTGTTTTTACTTAGCTCTGTTTTTACTTAGCTCTCATTATTTCCAATGAAACGTGGCTGTGTTTCGACTGTGCTCACACTTGCGCATAAAACATTCGAGACGGCGTTACGCACGCGCTATTCCACAATGGGTGACAGGGACAAGTGTTAGATTCCTATCGCGCACAGGAGTTGAAGATATTACGCGGACTTCTGGGCTGTAGAAAAGCCTCTTTCAAATGAACAACCTGGCTCTTGGCGTTTTATATTCCGCACCCCCTCACATTATCAAGCCAAACTAGAGCATAATATAACACGATTCATAAAACCGAATCCAGATTGCGTGCTCACGGGCGATGCATCCACCCTCTGACACGAATTTGAAATGTTACAGTTCCCCCAATTTCCTGCTAAACCAGAACCCCGGGTTAATTCTGGCTTTACCTGTTTATTGTAATTGCGCTCCTTTTATATAAAGCACAACGCCCCTTGTAAGCTCCGGTCGCCGACTCGATGTGCGTAGCTGGGAGGAGAGCTCGATCGGTTATGTGCCGTTCATTTTGACGCCGGCTCACGGGCCGAGGGGCAACGGGTTCAGCGGACAGGTGGACCAGGCGAGTATCCCGCGCCCCGCTCCGACAGCTCGAGTGTTGACACTCGGAGGTGTTCGATTTGAAAGCGCGTTGCACCCATTCTGTAGATCCTCCTGACGCCCTGTGAAATGGGCGATGTTTAGGACCGTGACTCATGCTGTTGCAGCGGCTTCATTGGGTGTGCAGTTCTGATCTTCCCAGAGACCCTGGTTGAGGGAGGCGGTGTTCCAGCTTGCTGGGATAAAGCGGCAGGCCCCCTCCCACCACCCTCTACGGCATCCCCTTGTCCGAGAGTGAGGAGGCTTATCACCGCAGCCTTCGCTCGGAGGTTCGGAGAGCCGTGCGGCATTGCAAGGATGAGTGGTGGTTGTGGATTGCCGAGATGTACCCTGCCTCAGTAGATCACGATCACAAATCCCTTTTTAATTTCAATCTCTAATCCCAAGGAATGGATGGGCAGGTGTGCTGAGCATTTACGTGGTGTGTAGAACAATATCTGAATTGGGGAGGCAAAGGCGAGTGGGCAGGGTGTTGTCTACATCTTATCTCTTGTGCCGCCCATCAGAGGTCCTTGCGAACAGCACTTGCTCTAACAGCCTGTGTCAGATTGTTTAATGTTTTATATTGTGTGCATAATGATACGGCTAATCCGATATTCGATATAGCTGCACTGACTGCAGGACAGGGGTGGACTAACTCTGGCATTCTCAACCAGCTGGTCGCGTCCCATCAGTAGGCCGTGAGCACCACCTAGTGGTCCCTGGATACCAGACCCAAGTGGGCCACGTGGGCCTTGAGGGACAACAGGTTGAGAACCTCTGGACTAACTCATCACTCTTATGGAGTGGAGGCCCTTCGAGCAGCAGTGTCATTAGCAGGCAATTTCAGGCCGGCACCTTTACCTGTTTTTCATGTTTGAATGTTTAAGATAAGTAGCGGTGTCCCAGCACAGTGTGGAGCACCACTTTTGCCTGTCGCGTTTACTCAGAACGATCCAACGAAAACACAAGGCGCTCGCTGGAACTGTGGCAAGATTAAATGACGCTTCCTGTTATCATATGGACACAATTAAGAAGCTAAACAATGTTGTAATTCGTTACGTTTTTAAAAAATTACGGTTTAAAATATGCCATTTATCCGTGTGTGTATGTGTGTATAATTGCTATGTAAATTAAACAAACTCTGTGGTGATGTGGATTTTACTTAACAACTCGTGTTTCAAAACAGCGGTGCAATATATACAGAATCTAATTTCTGTTTAATAACACATTTTAATAAATTGACGCTATGGTAACGTCAATGAAATCCAAATGTTATATTTCATTTGCGTAAACTTCATCTCGGCAGTTACACGGAATCGTTCCCAGCTCTATCGTTAAGCGATACGGCCACAATGTTTATACGCGATCGCAGCACGGCATTGTGTTATGTGAACTTTTTGATTTTGACATAAGCTTGGAAGGCTGCGATCTTGTTGAAAGCTATGCTGTGGGGTACCATCATTGGAAGCGTGTTGGGCTCCGTCTACAGTTCACGAAATCCGGTTACAATCCAACCCCACTGTGCTGTGTGTGAGCCTCATTCGCTCAACCATCTGAGATTTCGGCTCTTTCTAGGAACCCGTCTCCGAGGCACCCCTTTGTACCTTTTGACCAGAGTGTCTTTTTACAATAATAACTCTGATGATTTTATTTAATTATTTTTTCGTACTCGCGAGAATAATTCTTGAGACGCATTTTAAGAAGGCCTGTGTTTTTCTGGAGATTTAAAAGTGAGGTTAGGTTGGTGTCTCTGTGCTCATGCGAGCATTGGGTGATCCTCAAGGTGATCGCTGCTGAACCACTGCTGGAAATTCAGCATTTCTATGGCAGGAGCTCGTCTACCCATGAGCCAAACACTGTTAACTTCTCACCAAGTGATAATCGGTCTATGAACTAAGTTGGATGCGAAGCTGAGTTGAGGGACGAGGACGGCTGGGTGAGGCCTTCATCCAGCAGAGGATTGACCATGGCTGATGGTGGGTTGAGCACTGCACCACATGGCTATTTGTAAATTCCTACTTTTAACAATATCCACCAAGTCTCAAGGCACATTCTTTAAGAGGGCATTGCATTATTCCACAATTTCCTCAGCGATAAATTATTTCCTAAACCTTTACAAAAATGTACCCTCGTCTCAGCGGTCTCCGGGCCACTGATGGGAATTCCACATTCGCCTGACCGGGGCCCGTCTCTCCAGCGGCGACTTCACGGCGACACTCGCTGCATCGCTTCCAGAAGGACGCGACGCGACGCTCGACAAAAGCGCTGCTCGTCGTTTACATTTCGAGACGTAAATTCGCGAGGCTCCCTTAAGTGGCTGGCTTGCCAGGCGTGCAGAGAATACAACCCCAACAGGTGAACCTTGTGTCACTTGGCTGAGCCGGGCTCTTTTTCCACGTGCTGGAGCTCCTAATTAATTGTGTCATTTGGCAATGTCCCTCTATTATTCTGCTTTCCCAAAGGTTTACTTTGCGGCTGGTATTTTTTCCTTCGCTACATTTTTCTTACAGTCTATCCTACCCCCAGGTATAAATTTGCCTACGATGTTATATACAGACCATCAATGTGCTAAATTAGTGTTATTTAAAACACTGCGAGGTGTTGCATACATGATCGGTCCAAGTATGCTTTGTATAATAAGTGTTTGACTCACAATTTTGCATTAAATGTTCTCTTTACTGCCTGAAGATTTGTGATCGTTTTACACCGCGGTATATTCCATTTGTAAAAGTAGTTTGATTTACGCACATTATTTTTAGCCTTCTGGGTCTTGGCTTGGCACTGGTGTGTTTTGGATGCCTTAAATTTGCAAATGGTAAAGACATTTTACGAGAAAATATTCCTTTGACAGTTGCTCAAGCCATCAGAGCTGTTCTTTAGGGATAGCCGTGTCGAGTGTGAGAGGGAGCTCGCTCGATACGGCTATCCCGAAAGAACAGCTGCGAAGAGCAACCATCATGAATCGAGCCGTGAAAACCTACATCAGTACGTTAGTATTATTATTCGCACGCGTTCTCTACGGAATAATTCGGCAGGCACCGCTATTCACATTCGCAGTGTGGAAACAAAGGAGGTCGGGAACGGTCCTAGCCAAACCAGCCGCTCGTTGGCCATGCCGCCTTTAATCGACGCTCTCTAATAGCACCTGCCCCCCTGCAGCCCGTAAGGCTCAACCAAGCGACCTTTGTTGTGCGTGCGTGTGTGATTTTTTCCCCTCCAATTATTCACAGCTCCAAAGGTGGATGTAATTTAGCTGCCCTGCCTCTTACTGTTCCCTATTCTCTAACGTGGGCTCCGAGGCAGCGGAGACCACCACACTAACACAAACGCTCGTTCTCTGCCAGAAATTGCCAAAAAACATTTCACAATCGGTCTTCGGTAATGTGTATTTACGTCCCATTGCAAGGCTGCCCCACCACCTTCAGCTTAACGTTAAAATCCACAAAAGCTGCTGGCTTTTTGGATATTTTTTTTCCCCCCTCACAAATATCTGGCGCAATAGAACCAAATATTCCCTCTTTAGTAGTGCAATTAAGGGCTGGAAATCCCTATCAAATCACTTGCATTCCTATTTCGAATTAAATCTGGTCTCTGGAGAAATGTAGCAGTCACGAAACCTCTTGAAGAGGAAAAAAAAACTTCCCCTTCAATTTTGTATTCATTTCCCTCCTTCCGTTCTCTGCCTCCATTCATTTCGGCTATTTATTAATTTGCCATGTTTCAGATTCTGGAAATATTGGACTGTGTAAATAAATTACACAGCCAGTGCACGGTAATAAATATTTGTCACATCCTGTTAGGACTGAGAAGAGTATCATGTTCAGTAAGAATTTGCGTGAGTTAACATTTTAAAATTATTATTTTCAACAAAAGTGCATTATATTAAAGTTAATAACCACAGGAAGGCAGTTCACCATTGTGAAGGAATAAACTTGGCTGCGTGAACACAGGGACAGATGCTTTAGGTGAAACTAGAGCGTCACACGATGTGTTTGAAAACAACGTTTAATCACAGGCCGTATTTTAATGTCATATCACGAGTAAAATGTTAACGTTTTGTGATGTTAAAGTGGATGCTGGCTGCTGTGGTGTAATGTTTAGTACCTTGAATTTGTGATGTAGATGTCGCCAGTTCTCGCAATGTGGCAGTCGTGTGTGTGGTGGGGTAATGTGTGGGCACAACCAACTCTTTCAAGACAGCTAGCCAGAGAAGGCCAAACACCCTCTAGTTGGTCTCTCGCTCTCTCTAGTGCCACCATTCTCAACCGATAGGTCGCGACCCATCAGTGGACGGCGACCGCCACCTCGTAGTCTGTGGAGACCAGACCCAAGTGGTCCGTGAGGTACAAAAGGTTGAGAAGCCCGGGTCTAGTGGAAGCACTATAACTGGCAGTGGTGCGAGCAAGCAATTGCGTTTTTAACATTGTGTTATTTTACTAATCTTTTGTGAAGTATGGATACACCTGTACGCTCATTTACACTTCATGGGAAGACAAGCGCTGTCCTATGGAGATTCCATCTCTGATTGAGGAATTCCCATCACTGATTGAAAAGGGCGAAAGGCAGAGGTGAAAGTTTGTGGGTCCGGTAAGGAGTACCGGTAACAGTGGCCAAAGCCTGCAGTACAGCCCTAATGGGAACTGGGGTTGCAATACGACCGTTATTCTGGTAACAAATCTAAGTTA
>JAZEWU010000017.1:7869247-7881967 GCA_036362915.1 Geotria australis | reverse complement strand
CCTGGGGTGCCTTTCTCTGCTAAGTTTGTGTGATCTCCCCATGTTCTGCGTGGGGTTCTCCAGTGTCCTCCCACAACAACAAAAATACTCATTAATTAATTGGCCAATAACGTCATAATACATTTGTTGGAAAAAAATATCGTAACACACTTGATGTAGGACGCAGTGTTTGGCACATATTGGCGCCCGCTAACTGCATGGCTGCCTTCCCCCTCCCCATCTAAAACTTGTCGGTTATTAAAACGACCAGAGAATATGGATTTGCAAACGTTCAAATGCTCGCACGATTGTAGGTCCAAGTATGTTATCCGTAATATAATTAATTCATCAAACTTGGGCTGTAATGTGGTGGGGTTTAAACTTTGAAAAAAATTCAATCAAAATGAGTTTTGCATAAGTGCTTGGAAATGTTATCGGCTTGGCAAGGGCGCGCATTACCGCATCGCTTGTGAAGCGATGGGCCGCAGATGCGTGACTCCGGCAGTTGACCGAGAGCTCTGTAATTTACTCACGCACCACGTCTGGATAACGTCTACACGATGAAATTATGTCATATGCAGTCACATAAACATGCCTTTTTGACTCGGATAGATTCAGTACTGGTGAATCTGAGTGGTGCTCATTACAGTGTGTCGTGGCGATGGGAATTGAAAACGTGGCTTTGTCAGAGTTGATCGTCACTGTTGGTCAGTTCTCAGCATGGGGGTCAAGGTAGAAGCGATCACGTCGCGATCCCTGTCAGGTAATACTTGGTGTTGCCTGCGAATTCTACCAAACACTTCGAGGCCGAGCTGAATGACAACGATGTCCAGAGGCTGACCATCGTGCTTCGAAGAATCGCAAAGTAGAAGAAGTTCTCAGCATCCGATGACTTGAGGTTTTAGAACCGACTCAGTGCGTTGTAGAGAGTAATGTCATCAGATTACTCGAATGGCTAAATGATGTGTAGTTTTAACTGCTCTTTCGGGATGTCGTGTTGAGCGATCTCCCTCTCTCCCTCGCAACGTTTCACCTCCCACGTTGGATGAAGTTTGATATATATTTATTATTACAGCAGAAAAATACCTAGTGAGCTTGCAAGCTCTTTACGGGATTCCTGCGACACAACAAACACATGACGCTTGCAACGTGGGAGGCGAAGCGTCTCGAGGGACAGAGCGAGATCGCTCGACACGATTATACCGAAAGAACAACTGAGGAGCAACCATCAATCAAGTAAAGTAATGATTAATCAACCACGAGACACTAAGTAGCGATAATCTGATTACAGGCTGAAACAAGAGTAGTTATGGTGATTACCACTTTCTGCCTTTGATAATCTGATTACAGGATCGCTTTACCTGTAATCCATTAAGCCTCAACGCTACAAATCACGATCCATGCCACAACACACTATGGTATTGCACATAAATCTTCGGCAGTTGCAGGACCTGCATCATGTAAGGAAAATTGGAGAAGAAATTGCACGAATAAAAGCGTTTGTGGCAACAATACTCGCACAAATGTCCGATTGTGTAAGCGCGTTGGGTGTTGACAATATTACAAACCAGACTAATTGCTGAGGATATGACTCAAAAGGGATTTTTTTTTGCCCCTTCTGCAAAGTATTATGTTTGATAAGTAATGTTTTGTTAATCGATATTTCCTCTGGGCAATTAACAAATGCAGTTACAGGACTTTATTATTTATATAGCAATAATTTACTACGTTTAGTGAAACCACCTTTTTGGCCTTTAACGATCGGTGTTGATAATTCCACCCCCCCATAGCAACGGGGATTGTTGTATTTTGACTGTTTGTCATAGGTCCCCTAATTATGTTTAAACGACTGGCTTTGTTTTCTGGCTTGTGTCCATCGTTACTCCATCGCACGTGCTATTTCGCAGGAATCTCGCTTCCAGAGCTTGCAAGCTCACAGGGAAACGTATGCTGTCATAATAACCGTCGATCTATTTGATAGATATTTCTCCTACTATGATGGGACGCCTGACACAAAACATAACGATGATTTAAAAAAAGCTGAAATGTGCGTGAATGTAACGTGACTTGAATGAAATTATTTGGCCGGTAACATCTTAATATATATAGAAGCAGTGTTTGGCAAATGTTTTGCATCGGCTTGCCGCGTCGCTGCTTTCAACCTCACCCACCTCTCTATTTGAAAGTGAACGAACCAGGTGGGGTGCATTAAAAGTCGTAGATTATTATTATAAACAAAGGAGGAACGCAATGAGGAACACTTGCAAATTGGAAGCATCATTGGCCAATAGGTGAACTGGGCTTCTGTGAGGTGTAGACCGCCTCAGTTTCTGCGTCTCGCTTTGGCTGGACGGGGAGTTTGTGCGCGTTATGAATTGTGATTTTATTATTATTGACCTGTCTTGCGCCCTGTGTTTGCTGGGATAGGATCCAGCTTACCGCGACCCTGTACAACGGGTGGGTGGGGGTTTTTGACGCGCGACATTAGTCTCGGAGGTGACACGAACGCAGGGGAATCCTGTGCTCGGCACGCAGGCCACCACCGTGGGTGTGTGTGGTCCGCTCTCCCCGCCAGCGGCGCGCGCTGCAGCCGCAGCTGGACGTGACTCTTAGCAGCTCATAATACGATAACGGTGAGAAAGGCTCTCTTCCCTGCGCTCGCAAGCGTTCCTCGAGGAAGATATACCTCGTTCCCAGCTGCGCCCCCAATAAAACGCAATAGCAGCCCAGAGGAGATTAGATGCATGCGTGCCGTTAGGGGGAAGCAGGAGGGGAGGGGGAGGCCATGCGTGCCGCGCTAGTTCTGCCGTTGGTCGCATTGCTGCCCCCCGACTTAGCAGCCGCCTCATTAGGCGGTTGCCGGGAGTCGGGATGCCCTCCGCTGCCTCTGGACTCATCACAGGAATGTGTCTGTATCTGCGGCAGCGCGTGAGGCCGGCCAGCTGCTCCCCGCACTTGACGGTGGTGAAGTGGGAAGAGGTCGCCGGTGGAGTTATTCCCGCAGGGAGAGGCAGCCACGGTTGTTTGCACTAGTGGAGTGCCCGCCCTACGGGCCACCTCGTGCTCAGCTTGTAACACGTTCTTTGGACGTCTCACTTGTTGGTGAGGTTTTTTTGTTTGCTGACGTGCCTGATTTGACGTGGGGATATTGCTGCTGGCTGTCTGACGTTTCAGGAAGCATTCAATAATTTTGAAGTGAACCTAAAATAAGACGTAAATTCCCTTGGTGATGTGCAGATACAATTTGCGCTTATCAAGGATTCGAACCATGTACCCTCGGTGCGGACATAGACACAAATATGTACAATTTTACGTGAAATATCTACAAGGTTTTGTTTTTTCTGGCAGTGAAAAAAGTGTAAAAAAAATTAAAACGCCAAATGTGCACTTTGTTTGCCAAGGGGGCCAGGTTGCAAGAAACCACACGCGCTCGTGGCAAAAACATGCAAACAAAATGCTACGATAAGAGACAGCTCTCTTTTCAGCCTAGTCTCAGTGTTATCTAAGTGTTGCCAAAAGGCCAGCACTTTTGCACAACGCAAATATCAATGCATTAGTAGCTCGGGTCGAGCTGTGTACAATTTTGTTCGAGGTGGTTGCTCCGATGGGAATGTGAGATTTCAACCCCTGGTTCACGGCCGTCAATCGGAGGTGAGAGCCGCCCTACGCTTGGTCGAGCAGGGAGATGTTGTCACGCTTTGAGCGACGGGTTCCTCGTCATCGGTGAAATTATTCCACTGTGTAGGGTCGTGTGGGTGTGCGGCACGGTGGTGCAGTGACTAGCGCTGCCGCCTCACAGCACGAAGGACCTGGGGTCATTCCCGGCTCGAGGGCCTGTCTGTGTGGCGTTTGCATGTTCTCCACGTGTCCGCGTGGATTGTTGCCAGTTACGCTGATTTCCCTCCACAGTTCAAAGACACGCTGCTGCCGAGGATATTTGTCCTGCTGACTAAATTACCCCTAGTTTAGATAATAATTAACTATATTTATAACGCGCACACATACATTCAATGCCTAAGGTATTAATTTGAAGAGAGAATGACTCACAGGAGGCAGCCAGGTGGTGTGCCGGCGCCAAAATTTTGCCACACACTGCGTCCTAGAAATTATGATGTTATCGGAAATGTGGAATTTCCACCGTTAGCTCCGGGGCGGGATTCCCACGGCGCCCCGACGCTCGTTCCGAGCATGAAGACATTTCGCCGGCTTGACGTGCAATTTTACACGAGGATGTATCAAATTAATGGTCACCTTCGCAAATGCCTTTATTCCATTTGCAAGGAATGACTGCTGCTGCTGCACGCTGACAAAGAGCAGACATCCCAGTGAGAATCTCGCCCGACAGGGAAAAGCAAAGAAATCGAAACTCGACGGTTTTTTTTCTCCTTCATTCATACATACATGCGCGCACTGTATATAAGGTGAGCGTGGCGTGGTTCTGTAATGAATGTAAATCCTCTTGTATTGCCACAGCTGCATGGCCTCTCATTTTGGGTTGGGCTTAATCAGCTCTGGGGAATCACTTGATACTGCCTTCCCAGAGGGTAACTTCAGAATTGGTGTGGATGGAGGGAGGAAGGCAAGGGGGGTGGAGTGGGGGAGGAGCACGGGGAATTGGAGGGAGGCTGGGTGGTTATTGGACTAAGTTTCCTTTTGGCTGATGGTTCGCTGCGAGTGGGAGCATGGCTGGAGAATAGAGCATTGTGCGGCGGGTCAAGGTGTCGGTAATTGGCTGAGAACATGGCTTCGTGGTTTTGCCAGCGAGCTGCTGCATCTACATAAGTCACGCCACGGTCAGAGCGTGTCAGCTGTTTACCACATGCTTTATACTCGCCTTTGGTGCATTCCTGGAAGTCGTGAAAACCTATCCAAACGACATCACCCCCCCGCCCCACAGATTTTTTTTGCCAGTGCAAAATACCTTTTACTTTTTTTTTTTCACGTTACGAAGTGTACATAATTGTTACAAAGTGCACATAATAATAATAAGATAATGTTACCGAGCCTGGCCCGATGACTCTGGCTACTAAGCGCGTTCTGCTTTGCGATCGGAGCTTGCAGGATAAATGGTTGGGGCTGGTCATAGCCCATCATCCGCTTTGGCTGGTTAAAATAGGTACCGCTTTGTGCGGTCAACAGTGGTTATCCTGTGGGGAGGCTCTGCCGCAGGAATGTGTAATTTCCACCAGTGCTCCAGTGGCTTGTTTGAACAGTGAGGAATTTTGATTCGATTTTTTTTGTCACATAATTGTTTTATTTTAGACAGTCAAAAGGTAAAGGTGCAGCTCTGTGATTGATGGTTGCTCAGAGTTGCTCTTTCGGGATAGCCGTGTCGAGCGATTTCCTCTCCCTCGCGACGTTTTGCCTCCAACGTTGGAAGCATGATCAGACGTTAATGACGCTTCCATCATAAATCGAGCCGTGAAAAACCTACATCAGTAGATTAACTAATTGTGGTCCATTACTTTATAACGCTGCATGGACAGAGGCAGAGGAGAGATGAGATATTTTTAAAACGTTTGCAGCGAGGTGTCTATGCAGTGGTAACATCTGTTCCTCGCAGAAAGTAATTTCTGGCTGAAGCCGTTCGATTCCAACCTCGGGCGCCTTTCTGTGTAGTTTGTGTGTTCTCCCCCTGTTATGCATGGATTACCTCCGGGTCATCTAGTTACATCCGACAGCTAAAAAAATGCTTAATAATTGGCCGATAACATAATAATATGTAGCACACAGTGTTTTGGGAATTGCTGGCGCCGGCTAACAGTGTGGCTGCCTTCCCCCACAACTCTTTCCGATTCCTCACACCTCGCAGTAGTTTTGCTCTCTCTTCGAGAGTGAACAAAATAGCGTGCGGGGGTCTAAGTAAGATCAATATTATTATTCCTTCTTGATGGTGGTGAACACACAATGTTGGCGGGTTACACGCTATTTTAATCAGATTACCCGAGCCTATTAAAGCCGTATGCATTACTGTTTTGAGGCTATTATCCAATTACTATCGCTTAGCATCTACGCCTTGATAAAAACAAATTCGAATTGCTTTAATCTCTAATAACTAAACTTCAAAATGCAACGGTGTCGTCACCAGTTTGCATATGGCGACGCCAGCAGCAGCCAGTGCGTCCGTGTGTCTCTTCAACTCGTCCAACGCCGCTGTTCCTGAGCTTGTATCATCATTCTCAGTAGCCTCTTAGTCCTGTACGAGGTCGCGGGAGGCTGGAGTCTGTCGTCACATACTGGGTGTAGCCCTGCCTTGCACCCTGTGTCTGCCAAGATAGGCTCCGGCCCCCCGTGACCCTGTACGGGGATTAAGCGGGTACCGCTGATGATGGTGGGTTTACTCAACGTAGGCAACCAGACTGAAAACAGGACCCGCAGGTGAACAAACATCCATCCATCCATCTGTTGCCCGTGACCCGCCTAACGAGGGGGGGGAGGTCATTAGGGCACTGGCGCGTCGGCAGCTCTGGTCGCGGTGCCCCTTCCACCTTGCCCGGTCCTCACCCTCACGGGTCATCCTGGTCACCCCCAGTCCCAGCGATGCCATGTAGGATGATTTTGTATTCACCACGACCGCTGTGCAGGTGCCACTCCATTCCCGCTCCTACAGGAGCTTCCGATGGGAGCATCCTACGATCAGGAGCCTCCTATGATCAGCGCTTTGCGACCCTCGGGTGAAAGGCGCGCTAATATTATGATCATCATTCATCGTCGCCTTCATCATCGTCGTCATTCCGCGGTCGATACAATCGGCACATGTTGACACTGCTGGTTGCCCTGCCTCTTGATGTCGGTTCTCACGGCTCGATGTCTGAGAATTGCATCTTCAGAGCGGTCGTTCATTCGAAAGGCAAATCGTACACCCGCGTGTCAATCATATTTGTGCCCCTGTTTGCGACAGCCGGCGAGGGCGTCGTGTCCGTGATTAATCTCACCGCGAGATGTGTAACGCGAGCTCCGCCTGTGCAGGTTTTTCCTGGGGAGGCACGTGCAAGGCTAGCCGCGGCACACATATATAAATCACAAAAAATAAACCCACCTGCTACGGTCTCCAGACAATTAGGAAAATACCAGAGTTACTCTACTGGAATTATGGTGGGCTTTCAAAATTTCTCCGCTAAGGAGCCTTTTAAAGCACTTTCATTAATTTAGCATTTCCTGAAAATTATTCCAAGGTTGCTTTCTGCGGCCTTTATGTGTTGGCTTAATTTTCCGTTTACTTTTTTGTTTTTAAGCCTAAATATATATATAAATAAAAACAAAAAATTCCAAGCCAGCCTTTGGATGATAATATATATATTTTTTAATAATAATAACAAATTATCGCAACTGTTTTGAAAGTGCTAAGTGCTGTTACATTTATTTTACAACGTGGGTGAAAGTTTGGTTTATTTAAATAAACAAAAATTAAATAAACTAACAAAAAAAATATTCCACTATTAACAAATTTAAAAATGGACAAATAATCTAGTGGGCCTTGGCTGCCTGGCTGTTGCCTGTTGGACAAAGTGTTGATTAATTATGGAAAAAAAAGGAGCGAGGTTATGTTTGCTCAACATGTTTAACTCTCCGGGTTTCAGTTTGCATTCCACAGGAACTGGTGGGAGACACCCCCCCCCCAGCCACTTAATTGAGTGGGTGGGGACCCATTATTATTAGTTGCGCGCTGTTTACAGATCAAAATCTACTCTCAGGTCTGACACTCGCAGCTCAGAGCGCAACGCCAAATCGGGTGCTGAGTGAGAATGCACCTTGCTACTCCACCGTGCTGCTAACTGCTGGAGACTGTCAGCGGCCGAGTGGCAACACCACGTCCGCATGATTGTTGGACAGAGCTCACTTCAGTGCCGAGCCCGGAGTGAACGGTGGAAAGTTTTAATTACTACCCCAGATCCCAGTCCTATCAATGGACGAGATGCTATAACATCGTTACGGACCTTGTATTAACACATCAAATCATATGCAATCCCGAAAGAACAGTTTTGGAAAGCAACCGTCAGTGTATTCCTACGTATTATTTCGATGGCCTTTTTAACTCTTGTGCAGTGGGGAAATATGCCGTGTTTCTCACAAAAATTGTTGTGGCATAATCTATCCTCGTGCCCCCCATAAAGACACCAGCGCGGTGGTGTCTTTATGGGTGGTGTAACGCAATCCCATAGCCGCGCGGTGGTGTAACGCAATCCCATAGCCGCGTGTTTCGGGGATTAAACTTCAATTTCCAGTGGAATACCCGCCCACCTGCATTCAACACAAAAGCAACAACTTGTGCATTTTCCAACAGAGCGCTGTGTATTACTACTCACTCCGGTATGCAGAACTTAACTGGGGGGGGGGCGGGCCGGGGGAAGTGGGGGAAATCCCTTGCCATCGCAGCCCATGAGCTACACAGCTGCCCTGGGCAATAACTCCGTTACACTTCAGATAGTCGGCGCCGCGTCTTAACGGGGAGTGCGTGGGATCCGGGCGCGGATGTGGCTCGGTTTAGTCATCGCACCGGGTTTGTTATTTCGCTGATGCATCTGTACGTGACTGTAAGGTGTAACTGTTCAGTCAGTCGTTCATTGTCAGAAGCCGATTTATCCTGCAGAGGGTTACGGTGAGCCGGAGCCTATCCCGGCAAACACAGGGCGCAAGGCAGGGCTATACCCAGGATAGGACGTCAGTCCAGTACAGGGCACCGGGGGAAATTTAGTCAGCCATCTTCAGGCGTTCTGAGTTCAGTGGTTCTGAGTTCTCTGGAAGGCGAACCGTCGTTAAGGTGAGAGAGAGGGAGCACTCGACACGGTTATCCCGACAGAAAAGCAAGTATTATGCATGGAGCCATGAAAACTTACATCGGCCTAAACCCGTGGTTCTTAACCTTTACTGCAGCCTGCACCTCTGGCTCTCGAAATATGTTATCGCACCTCTTATTAATGACTCCATATATGACACTTTATATATATATGATACAATAAATACAAAAATCTGGCAAGTCTCGCAACCCCAGGGGGTGCGTGCACCCCAGGATAACAACCACTAGTATAAACCATTGCTGCTGACGAAAGTACACTCCCAGAGAAGGATGTGTGGCCGATGTGTTTTGTAAAAAAACAAAACAACTTATTATAATAATATAAATGTGGAGAAACGTACTCATAATGGAGATGTATTGCCGGCGTATTTTGTTTCTGCTTTGCAAATGTGAGCAGAGAGAGAAAGTTTTTACTTTAGAGCTGTTCGTTCGGTTTGGCCGTGTCGAGCTACCTCCCTCGCTCCCTCGCGATGTTTCGGATACACGTTGGAAGCATCATCAGGCGTCTGAAGAGCAACCATCATGAATCGAGCCGTGAAAACCTACATCGGTAGATTTTGACTTTAGTTTGAGTGAGCTTCGGTAAAGGGGCTCTCTGCTCTGCTCGGGAGCGTCCCGTGTTGTCGAGCGTGAGGTTCGCTCGTAACACTCAGTCACTGGGAAAGGGGGGGGTGGGTAGGAAGGCGGACAGGGTGGCGGTTCAACTGACACAAAGCAGAAGCGGAATCAGATGCCGGGCGGCACGGTGGCGCGGTGAGTAGCGCTGCCGCCTCACAGCAAGAAGGCCCCCGGATTCGAATCCCGGCTCGGGTGCCTTTCCGTGTGGAGTTCGCATGTTCTCCCCACGCCCGCGTAGGTTTTCACCGAGCACTCCGATTTCCTCCCACAGTCCAAAGACATGCTGCTGCATATGTGAATTGGCCTGCTGACGAAATTGCCCTGTGATGGACTTGCGTTCCGTCCGTGATATATCCCTGCCTTGCGCCCTGTGTCTGCCGCTATAGTGCTCAGGCTCACCGCGACCCTTTTACAAGAGTACGCGGTTTCTGACAATGGATGGGACGGAGGAAATCAGAAGCCGGAGCAGAATGCCATTATTGTGTAACCCTCCAAGCCTTGAAGACGGCCCTCTGTGACGGAGGAGCGCTGTGTCTGGCGAGGGAGAGGTGTCGCCAAAGCCGCCGCTGGGGCATGTTTGACTAGGGCTGTGCGCGGTGCCGGCTGTGGCGAGCCGAGCTCCGCCGGCACTGAGCGATCGGCGGACACACACACACACCACACACGGAAAGAAATTAAATAAACGATGGGCGTTGAAGAAGTGGGTTTAGTTCAGGTAAACATGTGCACCTCAAAGAGCTTTCTGTGACGTATCTGTTTGCTTTCACTTTTAAACAGATTTGCGCCCTGAGTGCCAGTATTGTGTATACTGTTTGGTGAACATTTCACTATGCTGTTTATTTAAACTTTGAGTGACTCCGTGGGCCACCTGTGTTATGATTCACTAACTTGGCTTTGTTCTCGTGTGATTAACATTGCGAACGGACCGCCTTTTGCAGTTCTCGTTATTATGTTCCAGTATTCTGGCTGTAAATCTTGGTCATTAGAGCCGTGCTATGTTGTGGGCCTTACTGCTTTATCAAGCTACCGTAGAGCAACATGGAAAATATGAGTTGAAATCGTTAAGGAAAAAAATGTCACGGAAAATTTATGGGCAGAAATAAACACGCTGTTTTAAACTAAAAATGTAAAGCTGTTGTCGAACAAGGGGAATATGTATTGTGAGCGCTGGGGAATACAGGCTCAGCATGTAAGCAAATGAAATTAATGCACATTGGAAAAATCACCTCCGCCTGTGGCAACATATCATTAATTAAACATATACTCAACGTAGCTCAACGGTAGGAAAGGCGCAACACGAAATAAATAATGTTATGTTTTTAATTGTTTTGGGACGTACATTTTGTGGTCTTAAACTTTACAAAACTTGCCAAGTGTTTTCCCGCCCAAATAAATGTGGGCGATGCGCACTTCCCGTTGATTCCCAGTGGTGGAAATTCCTCATTCCTATGGTGGGAGTGAGTCTGTGGAACACGCACCTCCCACTGAGTGGGCCTAATCTTCTTGTATATATTTTGTGTCATTCCTCACGGATTGATTAACAGCAATGCAACTTGTTGTTTGGTAATACTGTACGTCGAACCTATTTGGAATCTTGGCATATACTATACAGGGTTTTATAAGCAGTGGGAAGTGGCTTTTGCCCTCGTTTCGTGTTAGTGTAAACGGGTAGTACAACTTTACAAATATTGTCCTTGAGCTATGAATGGGTTTGCCAGGATTTAGTGCCTTGAAGCGACTGCAGCTGAACTCTGCCCCACGTCGTGCGATGTGAATTGCCGTGAGAATGATGATGGATTCACGGCCGCACGCGTGGCTCCGTGACGGGCCACGGGGTCATTCCGAGGCTGTGACCTTCACGGCTGCAGAGCTGGCGCAATGCTCCGTGAACCCAGTCACCCCGGTTTGATTCGATGACACGTCTAAAAGTTGGAAGAAACCGTCGAGATCTGTAGCTCTTTCTAACGGTTGTCCAGCGGGGAGGGGTAAGCAAGTTGGAAGATAACTTGGGCTGTGCCGTGGATGGGACGCGGGTTCCATCAGAGGGGATTGGGGGCAATTTAGTCAACTGACAGACGCCCCTATCCTGTCCCCTTCACAAACCCTCAGTGAACAGAATGGTTACGTATAAGAATTGAGCGTATTGATGTAGGTTTTCACGGCTGGATGACTGAAAATTGCTAAGGAGTGAGAAGGAACACTCGAATCGGCTAACCCAAAAGAGCAGCTTTGAAAGGCGACTCTAAACAGTAACATTCTCACCTATGTCTGAAAAACTAACTTTCAAATTTTTGAACTTTTCTCACTCAATGAAAGGATGTTTTTCTCGTGTGACGGCTATTGTAATGCCCTTTAAAAAGATTAGATAAGGGTGCAACAATGTTACTATTGGTGTATACTTTTTGACATTTCCATAAAGTAAAGGTCATATATGTTCACCTGCAATGAACCAAAACTTGAAAAATCTCTCCTAGTGTCGTTTTGTGAATGTGAATTCTGTACGATCATTTATGCAAAACTACCGCCAACCGTGTGCCGTGCAGTTAAGGATGCATCTTCATCAATTGCGATGGAATGTGTTGCGACAGCCTTCTCCTCAGCAGACCTTCCAGACTCGCAAATCTAATGCTATTCAGAATGTGGAAGTGGCTGTTTTGATTTGACATGGCAACACCCGCGTTAGTCATAGGGGCCTACAGATACAGACAGCCTGCAAGAGGGTGTTTGTAAACATTCACCGTGACCGAAACCACATTTGGTCATCGGCAAACCAGCGAAGCCATGCGCGTCCTTCGCATTTTTGAAATCGATACACGTCCAAGAAATTCGACAGGTCACGCGTTGTTCTCGGCCGGCGCGCGCATTCACATCTTGTCGCGCTCTGGCTCCACACGGCCGAGAAAAGGAATGGCTGCGGATATGTCAGTGCTGTTACTAGTTTTATAGCTTTTCGAGAAACAAAACCTGTTGCGCGTTAGCGTCGGAGCGCGCCTTCTCTCGGCGAGTGTTCAACGCCGATGTGTCCTGGCGATCGCGTCGCAAGCCTGCACCCCAAACCGCCGAGGGCATGCTCCAAAACAGTTGTTTACCATCATCGGAACTCCAATAACCTGGCATTGAATTCCAAAGCACGCGCTTAATGCGTACGCCTCTCGGGTTTTATTTGAAGGCCGGGGGGGGGCGGTCCAAGGGGACCTTTTTGTGCCATTATACGGATGATGAAAAAGAGAACAGGTTTTTACCCTTTCCTTGCCAGAACGGGGGAGAGCATTTTACTCGTTTCATCACCTGGGGGTCTGTGCATATTTGTGATAAATATGAAGCGC
>JAZEWU010000017.1:7802933-7869082 GCA_036362915.1 Geotria australis | reverse complement strand
GGAGCTCGCTCGACATGGCTATCCCGAAAGAACAGCTCTGAAGAGCAACCGTCACTTTTGAAGTTTTACTTTATTTGTAAATGGGTCCCGTAATTAATGGACCCCCCCCAAGATAATTGCTATATTGCCACCAAGCGCATCTGGCAAGTAGAGCGTAAACCGCCTCGTGTCACAGTCTTCTTCTTCTTTGCGATTCTTCGAAGCACGATGGTCAGCTTCTGGACATCGTTGTCTTTCAGCTCGGCCTCGAAGTGTTTGGTAGAATTCGCAGGCAATACCAAGTATTACATGACAGGGATCGCGACGTGAACGCTTCTACCTTGACCCCCCCCCACCCCGTGTCACAGTGAAACAGCACAAGTGGCTGACAACCGGTCACTGTGTGTCGATGACCTGACGAAACGCGCTGCAAAAATCCGGAGCTTGTTTGGTTCCCGCGTCGGCGCCGCTAGTCACGCGGTGTGACGGACGGGTCCTCTTTGGGCTGATGGAAGCCGCGCTGATAGCCATGTGCTGACAGCAACCCTGGCGCATTCGAGCCACCACCAGCAGCACCGCTGGTAATTCACCCCGTCGCTCGTTTGCAACCAGCACGGCCAGTTCCGAGACGGGATGTAAACAGGGAAGGTGGGTTCGTTTTCACGATTCCGCGCTCCCCCGGCCGTTGGTGCTGGTCGCCGCTGGCGCGAAACTCAGGCAGGTGAATTTAACATCAAGGTTTTCGTTACCAAAGTTACCCGTAGTTATATCTTTTTTTACGGGTTAGGTCACGCAAAAATAATACGTGTCCTAAACCCGCCTCCGCCCGACGCAGCCAATTAGTGAGGTTTGGTCACGTGAAGAAAACATTCCGATTCTGTACCACTTCAGCGCACCGGTATGTCGGAGAGCGAACCCACAGCATTTGCGATGAACTGTGCCCACCCTTCCTCCCCCACGGTGACGATGCTTCCAACGTGGGAGGCGAAACGTCGCGAGGAAGAGACTGAGAGGGCTCGGTGACACGGCGAACCAGAAATAACAGCTCTGAGGAGCAACCGTCAGTGATACAAATGGTTAATTATAATAATGGCATTTATAGCGCGCATTTCACCCGAGGGTCACAAAGCGCTGCACAAGGCTGTGGAGAGAACGGAATGCCAATAACATCAATGCGGATTAACTGAAAGTCGAGCAATAGCTATACATTATAGGACATAGGAACATAAAGACAACAGGATGAAAAAAAACCACCGGACGGCAGTGGCCGCGGCTACTTGCTCACGGTGAGCGGCCGCTGACGGGCCCGGGTAATCAGTGGGGCAGCACGTGTCCCGGAGATGTGGGGCTCCTGTGCCAAAACAGCGGCGAGAAACCGGAGACGAGCGAGCTGACATCCGCATGGGAGGCGGTGACATCCTCGTCCGTCCCGCTGGACGCCCGTCCTGTCGACACAGCCGCCGCTCCTCCACGCGTTTCCATCTCCGTGATGTGACGCGCTCAACGCCAGGGTGGGGACCGCGTGTGTGCGTGCGTGCGTCCACGCGTGATAGATGGCGTTGACGCCGCGTGACCTTGCACAGCACCGGTAGCAAAGTGTAATCTGAACCTGGTTTGTGAAACCCCTAGGTCAACTCGGTTGAAAATCAGGTAGGCGAATATCGCACACTGGACGCGGTGATGGCAAGGCCAAATGATTTAGCGCTGTTTGTCGCTACGATTCGGTGCAGGTATTTGTGGATGCTGTTATCCCAATAATCTGTGCTTATATGCTAGCGTGTGTGTCTCGTTATGTGGTATAACAATTGCCACCAATTGCGAACTGGCACACTTCTTTACACAATCGTTTTGTAAGTGTATTAAGGCGCAACATGAGTGTACGTGTTGCATTGTGTAATCACTATTTCAAGTCAGACGTCAAGGTCGGCCTGCCATCAGGGCTGCGAGCATGAACTCGAACTCATCGCATGTGTCATTACGAGTCAAATCGGTCTCTTCGGGCTCAAACTAGTGTGGAGCAGTGTTCACTTCTGTCGGCTGTTAACAGCCGGTTCTGAAACTTCTACATAATTTGAGTCCCATCTCTATAGGACAACAACCGTTTACTACCCGCTAATTGGTACTATTTTAAACACTCTGGAAGAGTGACTGGTTGAGTTGACCCTTCACCGGAATTTGAAATGACAAACTTCCATTTACGTGTCGAGAGCTGTACGATAAAACCCACAATAGTGTCTGTTTTAACACGGCGCGGCGCGCCTGCCAGCATCGTGGCGAATACGCGTAAAATGTATTTGACCACCTCGCTCGCGTACATGATTGTTCGATGTGTGCATGCCAGGCAGCTGCACCGTGTAACCTAGGCTACTCGCGCTTGAGGAATGCGTTCCAGCATTTCTCAATGCCTGGGAGAGGGAGCGTGATGTAGATGCATATAAAATGTAAAACAGAACGTATGCGGCGAGCGAAACAGCAGCTTCGAATGACGACGGCCGCGGACTGTGTGCGTGTTTTGATACGGCAACACCGCGCTTTGTGACCCTCGGATGAAAGGCGCTATATAAAACGATATTATTACTATCACTTAGTCGAACGTGCTGTGGGTATGGCGCCGGCTTCGTGAGCAAGGCTCAGTGGTTAGCGCGCTGGGCTACAAACCTGGCGACTCGAGATTGATTCCCGCTCACGACCAATTACTGTGGCTAATATTTGAAGCGGATCTGGGCCTTCACTAGGTCGACTCAGCCTTGAATACGTACCTGCTGCAGTGTTGTACGCCTCATGCCTAGCGTTGGTTACCCACCCCTATCACGTGCCCTGCCGGCCGTCATAACAGCACTTGCCCCAACAGTCTGTTAAAGGATATAACGGGGATCTTTGTCTTCGCTCGTGCATAGACGTCAGTGGTTGTCCTGCTGTGCTATGTGATTCCAGTGGCGAGGATCCATTACATCGGTGGAATCTTAGCCTGTGCTGGGTACCACCTGCGTTGATTCAGCCTCGCATGCTCATCTGTCGTGGCCTATAAAATATCAATCTGAGTGTGAGCCATGCTGTGCCCTCACAGCAGCTGAGGTGGCCTGGGTGGCTCGGAGCACTGAGCCAGAACTGCTCACAGCCTGGGTTCAAATCAGGGGTTCAGCCACCCATAGTTTAACAAGCTTTTCACATACTCGATAGTCGCATGACTACCTTAGTCTAGTTACCGATGACCTCTGAAAAATCAGCTCCGCCGAGTCCATCGGCCCATTCGAACCTCGCCTCGAGGCTCGTACTTGTTCCTAAAAGCGTGTGGGACTTTGATAGTTCGGGTATATTTTTTGTGATCACGAGTTATGGGGTTTACTGTTTGCTGTGTTTATCACCCTGTGTGCTGTTTATGATTTGTTTACGTATATCATTTTCTCAATCTTAGTTGTGTGGAGCGCTTTGCGACCTTTGGGTGAAAGGGGCTTAAAAGTATCAATTGTTTTTTTTTTACTTAATCTGACAAATGTCATCTCTGGTTACGTCCACAGCGTGGCGAGTGGGAGCGCATCGCCCCAGTTGTGCGTGAGAGGTACACGAGGAGCTTTCAGACGTAGTTCGATACGTCCACCTTCTGCGGGACATTATCCACCACTGGCTGTTGTGCTTCTCTGCGAGTGACGGATGGACTATTTGTACAATTGGAATAAAATTGTGAAAGAGAGAGAGAAAAAAACTAAACAGGAGCTGGCCAAGAGCACTTACCGCCAACAGTTGATTTGGCAAAATGTAGGATCTAGGATCTTTGCGTGTTTGTGCTGCGAGGAGTGGTGGTGCAGCGGTTAGCGCGCCGCTGCGCTACGAGAACAGCGAACCGAGTTCGATTCCTTCTCACGGTCAACACCCCTGACGGTTATGTGAACTGGTCCTGGGCCTCTCCGAGATCGACTCAAATTCAAATGAGTACCTGGTGCGGTGTGTAAAGATTTCCACTAAGAACACAAAGGCGGCCGGGCGTGGTACTGGCCACCCACCACATCGTGTGCCGTACAGGCCTTCATAGGTGCTCGCTAACGGCACTTGTCCCTACAGTCTATTAAAGCTATACGGGGGATATTTCTCCGCGATTCACTAAAAAGAAAACAAACCTCGCCGCATCGTTAGCGATCAATGTCGAAGCCCCGGGCCGCGTGTGTGTGTGTGTACGCACACGACGCGCGCCCACGTGTTTGTGCGTCAATTAAACAAACACACTTTTCAACAGTTGTTTACAGTTTCCGGTCCTTAACCGCGGTCTGTTTAAAAAAGAAAAAACTGGAAACTGGAGGCTGGAGGCGGGTGAGCCAAAAACAAGGGTGGAACTTTTCACTGAAAAACTATTTGTTATAACTCGGCGTTTGTCAAATAGAAAAAAACGCGCGCTGAGGGATGGAGTGACCGCGTCTCTGTGGCCGCTCGTGACAGCAGATATATTGATTTCAGTCGCCTGTCCCCGCACTCGCAGGGTGAGTATATTTTTCCGAGCTCCGTTTTGTGTGGGAGGCGGCTGGCTGCCTTGCAGCTGCACGGTCCCTGTATCTTGTAACATGAAGTCATTCGTGTAACTCGAGCCTTTTCAACGTGTTCGCCGCACATCTCCAAAGGAAACTTTTTTTGGCGACGACCATCTGTGGCTCGAAGCCACGCTACAATATTTTATATTAAACCAGCCCCGCCCCCACCATCCCCCCCCCCATCCGTGTTTAATAAATGCTGACGGGCTCACAATGCGCCGTGTGTTTGACGAATCGTAAACATTTGTTGAAAGTGTAAAAAAACAAACCCCACCACAACTTTTCATCTATCTAGATGTGTTGTCCGATTGGTGGTGTTTCAATCGTGTTTTCCTTCCTGTTTGGCTGAAAGGCCCCGATTCACGGAACGCTTTGAGGGAGAGCGCGTCTCGGAAGACACTTAAGTTGCCAGATTCGTATCGTGATGAAACGGCCCGAAAACAACACCTTGGCGATTTGCGCCCGTGTGAGCGACGATTGAGACGCGGGCGAGTTTTTGATAAAAATCTGAGAGAGGGACGGTCGCCAACATGCATTTGCGCCCCGATAGAGTTGTACCGTGGCAGAGATGTAACGCTCAAATCAAAACGTCTGAAACAGACATTTTACTTGTTGGTTTACTAGGCTTCTTTTTGTGAAATCTGCCAAGCTTTATTTGAAAAGGAAACTCACTCATATATGTTTATTATTATTATTATCACAGCAGGAAATAACCAGTGAGCTTGCAAGCTCTTTACAGGATTCCTGCGACACGACGCGTGGACACTAACGATGCGTCATTGCTCCGGTGACTGGGCAGTTCGATGTGTAGGTGTCTGGAATTCCACTTGTAGTAAGTTCTCGTATCTATGGGTTCCGTATGGACAATGTGGTTGGTTACACTAACTCCTCATTTTGAAGGAATTAGTCTCATTCTGAAGGAATTCTGAAGGAATGAGACCGGCTTGAGGGCACATTTTTGAATTGTAGCCATCATGTTGCGGCTTTAGCAACAGCTGGAACAACCATGAAAGGACCTTTTTCACATATGGCCATATGGCCCCACTGACTGGATAAATAATTATCATATTAATAATTTAGCGAACGTTATCAATTCTCCGTTAGATAACTTTCCCACGCCTCTTGATGATGGCACATGGTTGATCGCTGCTCTCGTGGCTGCTCGGTGTGGGCTGTTTCACCATGTCAATACAGTGCTGTGGATCAGTGGACTTTATTGAGGATCCTTAGTATCATCAATATCAGTGCCCGCTTAATCCTGAACACGGTCGTGGGAGGCCAGAGCCTATCCCCGCAGACACAGGGCGCAAGGCAGTGTTATACCCATGATGGGACGCCAGTCTATCACAGGGCACCAGTGGCAATTTAATCAGCAGGTCAATTAACTTAGGCGGCAGAATGTGTTTGGACTATGCGAGGAAACCCGACACAAACCCACACAGACACGGGGAGAACATACAAACGCCACGTAGAAAGACACCGGGGTTATTCTTGCCGTGAGGCGACAGCGCCTCACCGCAATTACGATGGACGGTTATTCGGCGGATTGCATTCAAAGGTTACCGACCAAAGAAAATGGTCATGGAAGGGGTTAACGGCGACGCGCTACTGCTTACGCGTATGAGCGGAGCGACTGTGGCTCTCCTTAGCTCTCTGCACGGGGAGTCTGTTTATTGGATACAGGGCTGTTTCCATGCGTGTATCAATGCTGAACTCTCCTGTCATGACTGCAGGGAGTATGAAAGATTTTGCTCCTAATCCAGATGCCTACTCGAGCTACTTATTGGTGCCTTTTGGTTTCAAATGCCAACCACGCTACACCACAGTTGCTGATAGCTGTGAGTCAAGCTTTGGTAATAATATCAATTGGCCAAATACTTTTCACACACCAGTTATTAGTGTTGCTCATTGGACACCAGTGGCTCTTCCGCACTTTCTTACTATTGCCATTTAATACGTAAAGCATACGAATTGCTCTTAAGAGCTGCTCTTTCGGGATATCCGTGTCGAGCATTCCTCCTCTGTCCATGGTGAGTCTTCCTCCTCTCTCCTTCGCGACGAGACATTCGTCCAGGTCCTTCGTAAAGAAGAGAGGAAGACACACTCCACACGGCTATCCCGAAAGAGTAGCTTTTAAGACAGAATCTCATACATCGAGCCGTGAAAACCTACATCTGATAGTGAACAATATGGTGAACTAAAAAAACGTTTAGGAAATGTTATTGTTCAGAGCTGGCCCCACTTCAAGGTGATTTTCTCTCCAGACTCTTCAGCCCAAGGACGTGCGCATTCTCGGGAACATCATTTTGCCATCAGGCTCCTCCTGGGGACCGAGATGTGTCAAGCTCACAAGTGATTCCCAGGAAGCACGGTTGCTACTCAAAGCGTGTTCACATCGCATTGCAATACGCTGGAACATTTGATCGTGACATTTCATTCCGGCTTGTTACATCATGGAAAATCTTGTTTGCAAATTAGAGGCTTGTCTGTAAAGATAAATACGTTGTACCGATATACGTTTTCACGGCTCGATGCATGATGGTTGTTTTTCAAAGCTGCTCTTTCGCGATAGCCGTGTCGAGCGCTCGCTCCCGGTCTCCTTCGCGACGCTTCGCTTCCCGTCCTGGGTTCCGAGTGTGTCGGGATGAAGCCGAGAATGCTGTGTCATCGCCCTATGTGTTGTTTAGAACAGTTTCGAAAAAAACTGTCAAAAAAAGAACAGTTTCGAAAAAAATACTTTAAAAAAAGCAATAATGTGTTGTGTGGAGCGGTGGCGGAGTGGTTAGGTCACTGCGCTATGAACCCAGCGCTCAAATTTCAATTCCAGGTCACGGCTAACATAAGTGGTGAGTGATATCAGAACCGGTCCAGTCCTTGTCACTCCTCCCCACTTTCCATCGCCCACACGCCACCCTGCAATCCACTTCATCAACCCGCACTGTCCAGTATGCTGACGTACGGCAACAAAATAAACACTACCTCCATGAGTGACACGGCAGGGAGCGAAGGCTTGACGCGACCTTATCAACTCGCTGTCACGGGGGCGGCACGGTGGCGTAGTGGGTAGCGCTGCCGCCTCACAGCAAGAAGGATCCGGGTTCGACTCTCGGCTCGGGGGCCTTTCTGCGTGGAGTTTCTATGTTCTCCCCGTGTCCGCGTGGGTTTTCGCCGGGCACTCCTGTTTCCTCCCACAGCTCAAAGACATGCTGCCAGGTTAATTGGCCTACTGAGTAAATTACCCCATCTGCCCTGAGATGGACTGGCGTCCCGTCCTGGGTATAGCCCTGCCTTGCGCACTGGTATAGGGTCAAGTGCTGTTAGCGTCTATGAAGGCCGGCAAAGCACACAAGGGGCTGAGTGTCCAACACCACATTGTTTCCGCGGTGGTGATATTTAAACACCGCGCCGGGTGCTCTTTTAATGTTGAGTCGATCTAGTGAAGAGGTCCAGGACCGGTTCAGATATTAGTCGTGAGCTCGAATCGAACCGGGGTCGGCAGGTTCGTAAGTGCAGTGCGCTAACCACCGCGCCGCCGCACGCACACACAACGCGTCCGGGCCACATCCACGCCAACCGCATCGAGTTACGCATTTCCTGCCGCGCCACTTAGATACAAATAAATAATAACAACAAGGCGGGAGAAGCCCCTGATGGCAGTCGTACACAAAGGGCGGAGTAACAGCTGTCTCGCAACTAAACGTTCGGCACATGTTGAACGCGTTGGCTTTCTGTTGCTCCCCCACGAGTGACTGTATTTGAACCCCGGTCACTGTGTGCAGCTGCCAAGGCGATGTGGCATAATGAGAAGATGATTCGGTTTTTTTTTTTTTCGGGGAGTCGAGCAATGAAGACCAGGTTTCTGCCGGTTTGTTCTGCGAGCGGCGTCACGCCGGAGTGTAGCTGCTCGGGAACGGTGCGAATTGGCCTCCCGATGCCAACGCGGAGCTTAATAGGAAATATGCGGCGGAACCGGTTTAATCCCCTCGCTCCAGGCTGACGATCTTGCGACCACTTCTCGGCACGGTCGAATGTCTGTTTATTTTGTACAACAGGAAATAATACGTTCGGCACGGATATGATCACGGTGTGAAGAGGTGTTCCGTCTCCCAGCGTGCGAGTTAGATCCCGTTTTTTCAATGTGTCCCAGCCGGACATACGAACGGCTACACCACAGTGCGTCACGTTTGATGATGCTTCCAACGTGGAAGGAGAAACGTCGCGATGGAGAGAGCGAGATCGCTCGACACGGCTATCCTGAAAGAACAGCTCTGAAGAGCAACGATCAGTCAACAATTTAGTTGTCATAGGGGAGACTGGATCCCACCATGGGAATGTGGAATTTCCAACACAGGCTCGAGAGATGAATTCTCCCCTTATAGATGTAGAGACATCGTCATTACTGTCAACGATTGTCGACTCAAAGAGCGGTTGTAAGAAATGGCCTCTTTTATTTACAGTGCGCAAAGCTGGACTTAATTATTTTTCACTTTATACACAGCTCTCTGGATTGAATCAAGACTGCTGAAACTTTTATGCTGCCGGCAATTCTTGGCTGCATCTTACCTCTAACTGTGGGTTTTAATTTAAACTGTAATGGTTTATGTTATTGTCCATTGTGCAGCCTGGGCATTGTATAGAAATAAGTTGTCAATTTTAAACGCCCATCATATTTTTTTACAATTTGGATGAAATCGCTTTTTGGATTTTCTTGAAAAATACTTTAAACATTGTCTGGCGTGTACACCTTTAAAAATCATCAATAAAATATATGTTCCTTCTTCTTTATTTCAGTATATTTATTTATGATTTTTACAACTAAGAGGTTTTTTTTGTAACAAATTTGGCTCCCATTTCAAAGAGAATTACCCGTGATTTATACAACCCGTAAAATTCAACCGTTGTGGACATTATTTTTCTCCGCCACACATTGCCGATAGTTACACGGAGCAATGCGGGGCTAAATTCACTTGCCAGATAAGCGCGCCATAAAACACTAAATCGTAATTAGAATGCGCCAGTCGGCGGGTCTCCGTCTGGACGCTTGCCATCGAAAGTCACCGATGATTTCGATGCCAGTTTCTGGCTGTTCACGCGAAATCCGGGGCATGTGGTTGTCATTTCACAGCATCTCGCGTTTGTGAGTGAGTCGCTGTACACTCTGGGGAGCAGCGCTAAGCAGTATCACTTTTACAAGCGGAACCAAAGACTTTAAGTGCTGCGAAGCTGTGAAAGAGCGAGGCGCACGCGGTGCCCTGAGTGCACCTGAGAGGCCGTGTGAAGTTTTTACGATCGCCGCTCTCCGCCAAAGGAGGGGACGTCTGTTTCACCCCCGACACCCCGCGCGGTGGACAACCCCGTGGAAGCGGCTGCCGATGTCTCCCGACATCAAAGACCGCGCTGCCCACATGAATTTGCACCATGTGTGTGATTTGGAAACAATTATGTTATTTGAGATGGATTTTTGCACCCTTACAGCATTGCTTCCCATCTACTTGCGGTTTTATTTTTATTTTTCCTTTCCTCGCTCGTGCGACGCTTTTCTCTCTCTCTCGTGCAACAGCAGCTGATGCTTCTGCTGCCACCGCTGCATATTTGAATAATCAGGGCTAATGTTATAATTCAATCAACCGCTTCTTTACAATTAGTGCTGTGGTCCGCATATCTTGTTCCATTTCCCCCCTCTCTTAATTTGATTAAGCGTGCTCTGATCCAAAATAGCGCGCGCGCGCATTAAACAAAAAATATCGCGTTAATCGTGCCGTTATTACGACTGGGCCGTCTCAGCTCTCGTCCGCGCCGTGCCTATTAAAGCGATCCACGGACACGTCGTGTTCAGGAGAGCGCGCCACAGTCCGCGCGATGTTTTACGGGGGACCAGTCCGACGTGCGTCTTCCTTTCGCAAAGCGCGGCCCCTGTCCTCGTTGTAAGGCAACATTCTCCGGCATCGCTTTACATGCGAATCTGTGTGGCCCGTCTGCCCCCTGTCCACCGTTTGGGATTTTTTCCTGGGTGGGGGCGAAGCCGGTAGCCAGAGTGTTGTGCGGCCATCGTGATCGGTGTGCATTGCGCCCACATGCAGGCCCCAGCGATGGCCCTTAAGTGTGAGGAAATGCGATAGCCCTTGAAGCCGTGTGGGCTTGCAGTGTCCAGCTTGCGAACACGTGCGGGGAGCGGGGTCGTGCGGATCGCCTGGCACCTGCAGAGCTAAACTAATTACCTGCGGAAGCGGCCAAGTGTGCAGTTATTCCGCCAGTGTCATAAGCTGCGAGGAAACTTCTCATTTCTCTCTTCTGTCTTCCCTCTCGATTTTTTTTCTGCCTTTTTGTTCGGGGACGCTGGGTTTTTCTGGAACCGGGGTCGACGGGTCGCCTGTGGAATGCCTCCCAGGTGTGGCACATTTCCTCGCGAAGGAACGTTACATTATTTCTCCGTCGTTCGTGCCGGCCGTTGTTTTGCGCGCTGGGGCATTTGAAGAGAATGTGGCTGCTTGGCAGTGAGGAGTGAGCCAGACGATAGCCACACTCCAGACCAGCCCTCCCCCATTCCCCCCTCCCCCCCTTTGAGAGGAGGTTTATTAAATGTCCCTCTTATTATTACTGCAGCGTAGGTTTCACCGTTGTGTTTAGTCCAGCTCTCCGATTTATGCTCAGGCTTTACGGCGTGTTGTTTGGCGTTACAATAATAATTACAATGTTTAATGCACCGCGCATATTCGTTCCGTGTCAAAGGTATTCATCCTTCGATATCGAAAAACTAGTCTTGGGTAATCTGATTAAAATAGTGTGTTACCCGCCAACACTGTGTGTTCCCTACCATTAAAAAGGACTAATTCTAATTCTCCAGATGTACTTAGACCGTATTTTATTCACTCTCGAAGGAGAGAGCACAACGAATGAGAGGCGCTAGAAAACCGCGGGGAGGGGAAGGACAGCCATGTGGTTACCTGACGCCAACATTTTCCGGACACTTCATCCTATGTCATGATGAAATCGGCCAATTAATGATTGAGTGCAGCATGTGTGACGTTTCACTCCACATTCTGGGAGCTTTTTTCGGAACTGAAACTCACAAAAATCACGATGAGCCGGAGACAGGATAGGCTCCGGCTCATCGTGACACTGTACAGGATTAAGTTGGTACTGATAACGATTGAACTAATTAATGCAAATATACACTTCATAGGTGCACAACACGTTTATTGGGATAACGTTCTCATGTTTTACAACATTCCACAAAGCTGCAATGAGGGATCTGCGTTGAGACTTAATCTCTGCTGCTCCAACGTGGCTTTTGCCACCGAAATGAACGTTCGAATAACATTTCACTCTGACGACAACGACGATGACGGTTTTACATCATGTCGTTGTCGAGGTTTCAAGAGAACTCGAGGCCTCCCGCGCAGGCCCGACAGCACCACGCGTCGCTCTGCAAGCACAATAGATTCATCACTCCGCAATGGAACCGCTCTATCATAATCACAACAACCCGCGAAACACAAAAACACGCACACGTATGCGCGGTGCGGCGCGCGTTTCGCAGCACGGCGGGCGGGGAATTCGGCATGCGAGCGCAGGCACTAATTCCTCCTCCCTCGGCATCGCGATAGAAAAAGAGGTGCGCTCCCAGTTTTAAAATGCACCGTCCCCGAGGCCCACTTGTACGAAAAGGAAAAGCTTTTTGATCAGTAACACCTGCCAAGCTCATCCATCAGCCTGCCGATGGCAGGATATGCCTCTTCCTGCTCACGCTGTGCTGCTGAAGGCTTGGGGCAACAGCAGCGCCGAGCTGCCGGGGACTGGATTCCGCTTAGGGGGCCGGTGTTTGGCGGCCGGGAGGCATCATCCTCTGCCTGCGCTCAACGTGTCCTCGAGTTCGCGACGCAGCGGTGGGGCTCCTGCCCGCGCGCGCAGAAAGTTACCTCTCCCCGGTAGGAATATGACATTTCCAACGCTGGCTCCCCCCCCGGTCACGAATCGACCGCAGGTGACGGCTGCCCGTGCGCTCGTTCGAATGGGGCGACGCTTTGATGAATTGCCGCGTAATGCACGCACAATTGCTACGCTGCCGTTTGAATAGAGGAAAAAAAAAGGCCGAATGAAGTCCTACGTTCTGTTAATAGAAGCGTAAGTGACAACTATGATGTGTACATGGGGAAATACCTAAACCAGAGCGTTGGCTGCACCGTGCTGATGACTCCCAAGGGTCTGGAACATATGTCTTCTCACTTCTCCANNNACGAGAGGTGAGGGGGATGCAGCCACACTAACAGCAGGCGCCAACCAGCCGGACACTGCATCCTCTATATTCGGATGTTATTGACCAAGGCTATTATTATTCTTAATTGATTAACGAGTGTTGCTGTGTTGTGGGAGACAAGCAGAAAACATGGAGGAAACCCACTCAGAACAGGGGGAGAACACAAAAACTCCACACAGAAAGGCGCCCGAGCAGGACTTTCGTTCTGTGAGACGCACATGCTACCACCACGCCACCCTGCTGCATTACACGTGATCCTTCTATAAACAAGCTCGTTCCTGCCATGGGATTGTGGAATTTTCACCACTGGCTCAGAATTAATAACAGATGAGCACCGTTTTACGTTTAATTAAAAAGAGAGATAGTGACTTAAATGGGATCATTAGTTCAAATCATTCACATCGACACGTGTATGGCAAGTGTTTCAGCCTCCCTGTGTTTCTGGCGTCAGTGTTAATGCCCGGAATTCTCGAGTGAAATCTGTCAATTACGAGAAGCCTCGTCGTGACGGGGAAACGGCGCAGCCCAGAAACCCACGGGTAAACACAGAGACAGACACTTGCACAAACAGCCTTCGTGCATTATGCAGACACCATCAGGAGTAGTTCCGTAAGAAGTGCACTGTGACCCACTTGCCTAAGGTCACTTTCAAAAGGTAACCTGAGCGAATGTGACCGCGTGTGCGGCGGTATTTACCTACGCGGCAGACTGTGTGACCAACATCGAGAGTCGCCTCACTCTGTTTAATCGTATTCACAGCACCTGTTAACTGAGTACACTGTAGCTCTTTCGCTTAACGTTCAGTGGTGAGTAAATATTGAAAGTCTACACAATTGGCCAGATGGCCGAAATTGAAATTGCGCGGAGCGACTGGACACACAAACCTGCATTTAAACAAAACGAAAATCCCAGCTAGTGCGCCTTTCTGTGTGAAGTTTGCATGGTCTCCCCGTGTCCGCGTGGGTTTTCGCCGGGCACTCCGGTTTCCTCCCACAGTCCAAAAACATGCTGCTGCATAGCTTAATTGGCCTGCGGACTAAATTGCTCCCGGTGCCCCACGGTGGACTGGCGTCCCATCCTGCCTTGCACCCTGTCTGCCGTTGCGACAAATATTGTTAGCGAGCAGGCGCCTATGAAGGCCGGCAACAGTTCACGAGGGAGTGGATGGCCTCACTATGCCCAGCCGCCTTTGTTTCCCCAGTGACGATGTTTACGTCACTGAGGAGACAACATTATATCTGGTTGGAGCATAATATCTGGTTGGATTTGTATTAGCAGTGTTTACATGCCACATCATGAATTAATTTAAGGCTGAGTTAATGTAGGGGAGGCCCCGAACGAGTTCAAACTCGTGACAATGATAAAACCGCATGTCTCTGGGATCACCGTGTGTTGACTACTGTGCCACTGCTCCACACACACACTCACTCACGTACGCACACGTGCGCACACACACACATGCACAACAGCACTTAAAACAAACAGCGTTTGCCCCTGAATATAAATAGCGAAGGGGTTTGCTTTAGCTTTCTTTGGGGAGAAAATGACCCACTTCTAAGCACTTACAGATATTGTTAAAGTCCTGCTGGAGTGCAGACTTTACAGCCTGTATGGCTAATTTGGCCGTAATGTCCTCCTGTACCGGGATAAAGGGCACCTTGGGACCTCCTCGGCCGTTTTTTAACAGCAGCTGAAGGATGCCATGCATTGCCATGTTGCATGTGTAGCTGCTACCCACATGTGTGTTTAATGCCCGGAGGCGATTCGAAAAGCGGTGCTGTTCTTATTTTCGTTCGGTTTTTTTTTTAGAGGTATCAGAGGTCTTGTATTTTGAACGTGTAAAGAAAAGGCTTTGCGAGAATTGTTCTCCGTAGCTGTTCTTTCAGGATAGCCGTGTCACTGAGCGCGCCTCCTCTCTCCTTCGCGACGTTTGGCCTCGCACGTTGGGGGCATCATCGGAAGTCTCGGAAGCTTCGTCAGAACGCCCTGATGATGCCTCGAACGTGGGAGGTGAAGCGTGGTGAAGCAGAGAGGGGAGACGGCGGACACGGCTGTCCCGAACGAGCAGCTGTGGAGAGAAATTCTCATGCATCGAGCCGTGAAGACCTACATCATCACAAACAGCCTTCTTATCGACATATATCACATTTTATTGTATTTGGCTTCATACGATACAGTAGACGCTGATGTGATCACACCTTAAACAAGCATTAGTTGTATTTCACATATTTTAATAATAATAATGATTAATTACGGTTCTATAGCGCCTTTCACCCAGAAGTCCCAAAGTGGTGCAGGAAATCGCAGAGGTGTGGGGGAGACCGCCATGCGGTCAGCTGGCGCCAACTCGCCAGACAGTGCGTCCCTATATATTAGGATTTTATCGGTCAATTAATTAACGAACACCTCTTTCCTGATACGTGATAATTATAATTACAACGTGTAATTTCGAATGTATTGGTTTGAAGAGAGAATTACTCAGAGGTGAGAGGAAACCGCAGAGAGGTGGGGGGAGGGGGGAAGGCAGCCACGCAGTTAGCTGGCGCCAGCATCTATCGGACAATGCGAACTATACCGTATGTTTGACGATGCTACCGGCCAATTAATGAATGTGTTTTAGTTACGGAAGAAAATTTGGTAAACCGGAGGAAACCCACGCAGAACAAGAGGACAACACACAGACGCCACAGAGAAAGGCAGCCGAGGCAGGGATCGAACTGCCTTGGGCAGGACTTTCTTCAGATGTTACCACTGCATCGCCACCTTGCCGTAAAGAGTTGACGACTGCGTGCAGAGCAGTTACAGTGTCTCGCTGCTTAGAGAGGTGTTGGACATTACTCATCTCTCTCGATGGGCCTAAGCCAGCAGTGAAAATTCCACATTCCTATGGTGACAGTCAATCATTAAATAGCGCATCCATCATTCTTTGTGCATTATTTATACATTCCAGCTCTCAGGAGATGCCTTGTGCCAAAGAGTGATGAATGAAATTCACATAGAATGCTGTAATGGGTGTGTATTGTGTGGTCATTTGTGGCCAGGTTGAAACCACCAAGTGTACGCTTGAGAATCAGGTTTGCTGCTGAGTGAACGCTCCGATTAGAGCCCAGGATCACAGTGGCGCTACCTCAACGCTCTAGCATGGCTAAAAGGCCCCTAAGTCCTGCAGCCAGCTGCTGCACTGCCTCCCACGTTGGAGGCATCATCAGGCGGCATCTAAATCCACGCTTCCCAACTCCATCGCGAATAAAACCGCCAGTGCCAGTCATCGGAGGGCCACCCGGCCTTCCGCCCAGCGGTAAAAGTAACTCACATTTCTTGCCGGTCCGGTGGTATCGCAACCACACTTCCCACCTGTAGCCACGCTGAACGCTCCGGCCACTTTCTTACCGGCGCGCCGCAGCGGACCGTACCGGCTTCCTTTCACCTCTGCCCCACGTTTCCCGTGTTGTTGCCCACGGGCCGCGAGCTGGCACGCCTGGAAGCCGTGAGGCCCACGTGCTCGCCAGAAGCCTTGGCCGCGTGCCCCGGCCACCCTGCCCACGGTAAGCGAAGCCTGCCCGCTCGTTGGAGGTGACTCTCTCTCCCAGGTTGTGGGCTCAAACCCGCGACTCTGTTTCCGCTTAAGTGGTGGAAATAAGACGTGCCAGTAAAAACAGGGGGAAAAAATAGATTAGCGCAGCAGAATAACTCGCTTTCAAAACGCGCGCTGCCAACATCTGCAAACACTTGCGTTCGTGATGACTTAACTAAGACGGCACTGCAGCGTCGCTGCAGTGCCTGGTGTCCTCTTGATTTGTCCGAATAGAAGCGGCCGCGATGCTTCGTTCTCATTTAGAGTGTGTGCGCGCGCGTGTGTGTGTCGGAGGTGCCGCCACGCGGACCTTGTAATCCGGTGGTAATCCAGTGGTCTCCTGCCGCGACAGTTTAGATGATTCGCAATTTATTAACTCACTCCGTGCCTGCGTTCACCTAGTTGTATGAATAGATACAACACAGTTAGTGAAACAGTTGTGTCGCGTATGGTGGGGTAAAGTGGGGGTACTCTCACATTTCCAAAACTGTCTGGCCGGGAATGAAGAGTAGGCCAAAATACCCTCTACAGGTGTTTTATAAAGCGTCCTAGTGAAAAAGGCCCTTCCATGAGCAGTGGTGTAGGCAATACATTGCATTGCTGCTCCTTTACCTGTTATGAGTGCCCAGCCAAGCAGCAGAGCACTCGACAAAGGGGTGAAATATACCAACGTCGAATGGTGCTTTGGATTGATGTAGGAGAATTGCTCTTAAGAGCTGCTCTTTCTGGATAGCCGCAACGTTTCGCCTCCAAAGTTGGAGGCCTCGTCTGCCCATCATCACCGTACTGTTGATTAAAAGGGTCCAAGCCAACAGTGATGTTTCTGTATAAGGATACTGGTCTCGATCAAGGGAATGTGGAATTTCCATCAACAGCCCAGGGACATCCAATAAAGAGGAGCATCACCCCACACTCCCCTGAGTGGTAGACACTGTCATTCATTCATTCATTGTCAAAAACCGCTTAATCCTGTACAGGGTTGCGGTGAGCCGGAGCCTATCACGGCAGACACATCGGCAGATTAATTGGCCAATTACAGGCCAATTAATCTATGCGGCAGCATGTCTTTATTGATTATTCTCTGAAAACATTAAGGCTTTCCTGTAGAGAGATTAACAGTCAAATAATACTTTATATTAATGTGCTTAGAATACACTTTCATTAGATTGCTCCGTGGTACAGAACACATTATCGCTGGCTAAATAGATAATCGATAGAGCTTTTTCACAATACATAGGATGTCCACAATCACGAAGCATCTGTATGGCGCTATGAATGAAAGTGGCGTACTGGGGTGTAAAATAAATGTGAAAGAACAGACTGTGAAACGTGTGGTTTCAAAGATGATGATTTGCATCTGCTTCTACAAATAAATAAATAAACGCACAAAGCCCAAAGCAGAGAGAGAGACTGTCGCCCACCATAAAGCGGCTAGAAATTAATGTCAGATTCGCATCACGCTAAAGCAAACATCTAATAATGACCTTGTGTGCAAGTCACAGCCTTTTTTTTGTCTGTGCGAAACCGCTGGCACCATTCCAGCTCGCTTTAGAGAGTCATCCTTACCTGGTGGCATTTGTTGAGCAACTTTGGCAGGAAAGATCGTCTTTGTTCTAGGCGGTTGGCTTTGTGAGGCTCAGAGGCAGAGATTATGCTCAAGGCATGGGGAAAAGTTGGCAACAGCTCCCATGCGAGGCATCTGAAAGCATTTAGTGCGATGTTTTAGAAAAGGTTTACGTCCATTACGGAGATCCTTCCCAGGCTTCGATCACATGCGCAGTGCCAGAGAGCCTCACGGTGACATTCAGGTGACAGATCAAGCTGAGAAGTCTGCTTGGTAGGCCCTTGGTTGTTTTGAAGAACCAACGATCGTCGTTGCCTGGTCTTGAGCTTACTCCAGTGGATGCGGCAAAAGCGTGCGCCAGAATAATTTGACACGGAAATAAACAAATATCATATTTCTCACGGTGCCTTCAACCCAGTTTTTTTTTAATGCGAGAACAGAAATAATTCCACGATAAGAATGCCACGATTTAATAAACGTGCAGCGATACAACACATTGATGTATAATCCTGCAGTCTGTTCGTGAAACACGTGTCTGCAAGTCTTAAATTCTACCACGTGCTTATGAAGACATATATACATGTCATTGGATATATATAGCATATGCACACACTTACATTTGTACGTGCCGTGAAATATATAAAAAGACGAAGATTCCCTTATAGCCTTAACAGTCTGTCGGGTCAAGTGCTGTTAGCAAGCACCTATAAAGGCCAGCATGGCACAAGAGGGGGTTGAGTGGCCAGCGGCTGGCCTGGCCACCTTTGTTCCTTAGCGGTCCACATTTACACATCACACGTGGTACTCATTTGAGGCTGAGTCGACCTAGTAGGGGCCCGGGGCCAGTTCAGAAAATTGTCACTGGTGTTAGCTCTGAGCAGGAATCGAACTTGGGTCGCTGGGTTCGCAGCACAGCACGCTAACCGCTAACACAACCACTCCCCACCATTTATAAATCATAAGCACACACACACATATAGTTGTATTTGGTACATAGAGATAGATATATATATATATGTTCATTGCTACATCAGAAATTATTGGATGCGGGATTCCTGCGGCACAACAAACGCTAATATGATAAGCTAATGTCGCACATGGAGCCATCTGTGCCTGTGTACCATGGCCAACAAAATATCGCATTTTTCTAAATTCTACTCGTCTACCTGTCGATGTGTAACCCGCGATAGCTGAGTTTAACGCGTCAAAAAAAAAAAACCATCCACACGCGACGAGAAGGAACCCGGCCGGAGGTTTAGCGGCGAAACGCGTGCACGCGAGAAAACGACTCGCTTCCAACAAAACCAACGTCTCGAGAAATGCTCTGCGGCGGCGTCTCCCCCGTGAGAAGCCACCACAGTGGCACGGTGGAAAAAACATATTTCCGACAATAATAATCTGTTGACTCGTTGCGCTAAACGGGCGGCGGAGACGCGCACCGCTGCCCGCTCTGTGCCCGCGTCCTCTCACCCGTCCCAACATCCAGTGGCATCGGGAGCTTTTTTTGCTATAGTTGGCTTAGAGCGGAGCGCTGTTTGCAGACCGGATCGCGAGGCTTCTCATCTGGCGACGATGTTAAGCCGGCCGCTCGAAGCTCTCACGGACAATGTCTCGCCGGCTGGGCCCCTCACTGAAACGTGGGGCGTCTTGCCAAAGTCACGGTCGGAATCGGGTGACCGGCGATGACGGCGCGCGTCTCTCAACGCTGGCAAAGGAAGACGCTTTCAAAGTGAGTGCCACACTTTGGCTGCACTGAGTGCTTTCTCACTGTCCTACAACAATAATGCGTGTGGACATAGGTATGCGTTGTGTATTTACAGGGTTATTATAAAATGTCACTACACTATTTAATTAATTCATTCATTGTCAGAGACCGCTTATTCCTGCGCGGGGTCGCGGTGAGCCAGAGCCTATCCAGGCACGCGTAGGGCGCAAGGCAGGGCTATACCCACGATGGGACTCCAGTCCACCACAGGGCACCGGGGGGCAATTTAGTATCTTCCCACGAAGGTACAGGGCGCCGCCGATTGCCTGGATGTTTTAAAACTCCCGCACAGAATGAAGTATCTCCTCGGGGCGTGGGTTCCCGTTACGACGCGATCTGGACTAACTGGTCATTCAATATAAACGTGCTCCGGGGCACGCTGGAGTGGTCTGGAGAGCTCTGCCCTTTGAAGAGCACCCCCCGATCTCGGCAGCCGCTGCTTCCCCAGAGCTGATGTTGACACACCCGCAGCAGATTCTCATCCACGGATGAGTTGAGCTTGCAGGAGTCCCGGGATAAGCTCAGATGTGTTTTGTAACCGATGTCAGCCACCCGTGTCGCGGAGTTTGTAGCACAGTACCCTCATCAATGCGATGTCACTTCCCCAATACGGCATCGCCAAAGACAAAGATCACCCGTACAGCCTAAACAGCCTGTAGGGGCAAGTGCTGTTAGCGCGCTGCCTAGAACGGTGGGTGGCCGTCATGACGCCCAGCCACCTTTCTCTCCCTAGCGGCGACACTTACACATCACCACCGGGTATTAATTTGAGGCCGAGTCGACCTAGCGGGAGGGGACAGTATCATTTCAGAAAAAAAAACCCTCCCTTCGCGTCGGCTCGCCGATTCTGTAACGCAGCGCGCTAACCGCAGCGGCACCGCTCCACGCGCGCGACTAGCGTGCGTCGTATAGGCGCGCGCTATGTGCAAGCAAGCACATCCGAGCTAAATGAAAACAATGAAACCCGGGTAAATGCCAGCGCGGTAAACAGCAGCACGTGCGGCAAACGGCCCCGTGGGCCGGAGTCGCTGATGCTGCTGCCCAGAGGACCGGGAGCCGCTTGTTTGGCTACGCGCTCTGCCGGACAAGAACCACCCAGGCAGACCGCTTGCGCCCACACTCGGAGGCCCTCACGGCATTGAGTAGATTTAATAATAGTTTTAATGCACTCGTGTAGGTGGTTTTCACGGCTCGATTCCTGACGGTTGTTGTTCGGAGATGTCCTTTCGGGATAGCCGTGTCGAGCGATCTCCCGCTCTTCCTCTCTCTCTCCCCTCGCGACGTGTCGCCTACCACGTTAACGCCTGATGATGCTTCCAACGGGGGACGCAAAACATCGCGAGAGAAGAGCAATAATTTAATATCGCGATGTATAACGCGTGGCACTGTTCTCGTCAAATGTCGGAGGTATTCGTCAGTATAGGGAACGACTCGAAGGAGTAGCGAGGAAACCTCAGAGGTGGGGGGCGTGGGGGGAAGGCAGCCATGCGGTTAGCTGCCGCCAGCATTTGCCAGACACTGCGTGCTGCAAATTACCATGTTACCAGCCAATTTATGAGTGTTTTTCTCCGATATGGCAGGAAACCGGAGAACCCAGAGGAATCGCATGCAGAACGGAGGAGAACACACAAGCTCCACACAGTAGCTTTAACTTAAAAGGGATGCATTCAGTTTAATGTCTAGGAGTGTAGGTTGGAAGGGGGTTGCGATATGACCGCAGCGGTACGAAACGTAAGTTGCTTTCACCGCTGCTTGGGAGTAACAAGGTGTGGGTTTCATCGTGCCGATGTGTTTGCGCGTGATTGATAGTGGGGATCGGTAGCGGTGGGCTCACCACCTTTTTCCACTGTGGCCCAAATTCAGAACATATTTCTCAGTCGACATCAGGTTTATCAAAATTGTGCGAGATGCTGAGGCCAGCTGTAGCTGGGAATCCAACTCAAGTTACCGGGTTCGCAGCGCAAAGCTTAACCGCCGCTGTGGTTGCTCGCCAATGCTCACGCTCGTATGCATTATGACACGTGCTCAGTTTCTTTCCACATAACCACAGGAGGAAGGTGTTAGCGGATGATGATTTCCCCATTTTTTTTAATGTACCACACCCATAGCCACCCACTCCAACGTTTACCGGAGCAATCCACCGCTCCTACACACGCCACCACTATCTTGGGCCAGCAATGCGCCCAGTGAGCCAACTCGATGAACACATTCGGCGCCGGATCCCGACTCGGTGGCTCGCACAGAATCCCACAGCAAAGCTCACTTGCAGAAATAAATATTTGTTAATGTAGCATCCCGTCCTGGGTATAGCCCTGCCTTGCGCCCTGTGTTTGCCGGTATAGGCTTCGGATCACCGCAACCCTGTATAGGATTAAGCGGTTTCTGATAATGGATAATGGATGAATATTCAGGATAAACTCACTGAGTCTTGAGACTTTCCATGGAGGGTCCTGCGTTGGGACTTTGAACACTGCTCAATTCTCTTCTCAGCACACTCCGATCCTTGTCTACGGCTTGTCTCCTGTCCACGAAGCACCCTTATTGTACGATTGGACAGTGTTTCCTGTCCTCTGTGCTTTCCCGTGATGCACCTCGTTGTTTGTTTGGTACACCGTCTGGCGAAGCAGATACGTTGTGTCACTTACGAATCGTTGCCGGATTTTAGCGTTTGCACGTTGGAGGAAACTGGAGTACCTGGAGACAACCCTTGCCGACGAGGGGGGTACCCACTCAAAACGACCACCCGGACGGGTGAGTAACTCACTTGCCAAACTGCCAAATGCTGGCCGCCCCGCGTGGGTTGGGAGTCTCACAGCTACGAGATAGAATTGGCTCAGTCGAGCAAAGCTGCCTCCACTGCCGAACCACAAGCGGTCCTCTCTCCGTGTCTCCTTGTATTGTTTTTAGTGATTTATTTATTTTGTCACTTATGTGCAATGCCGTGTGTAAATGGTTACTTTTTTGTTTTTGTTTGCTTAATTTGTTCTTTTTTTGTAAAGTTGCGTGTTTTTTGCGTCGCAGGAATCCTGTAAAGAGCATTCAAGCTCACTGGGTATTTTTCTGCTGTTATAATAAACATCTATCTATCCATGTCCGCACGCTGCCGCACCACATGCGGTGATGTCTCCATTCCGCCGCACCACAAACAGTAGTGCCACCGTGGCAGAAAGGATGTTTTTTTTTTATCGCTGTGGGAAAACAAAACAACATTGTGCATTTGGATCCCCAAATCCAGGCAGGTTTCACCCTTCCAGAATAGCACAACTGCCAGGTTTCACAGTCGCCAGGTGCATGGCTGTATTTACGATTCCATGTTTAGCCACATCGCATTGCAATTCCTAGCACATAGCTGTACCCCCCCCCACTTTATTCCTGCTTCTTTGCACTTTTGGGCACATCTGTGAATGATTCTGGACGTGTGCGTTTAACAAGCTGCATAAGGCAATGCCAATTAATTGGCGGAACAACATTTTTTGGCTTTAAATGTTGTAGATCAAAGGCAAACGTTAAAGCATCTCCCCGTCTTTGCTGACAGTGGTAATTCCACATTCACATGCCAGGGGACCGTCTATCCATAGCACAGCCTGCTGTTGAGTGCCTGCAAAGTGATTATTATTGAATCCACCCCAGAGGCATGAGGAGTCACCTCGATATGCGATTTGAAATTGTAACATTCTGATTGCGGGTCCAATGTTCGACCCAAAGTACAAGCTGACTTTATTAAAAGGCGGCAACATTTTCGTCGATTTTTTATATAAATATACAATTCATGTGTATTGATGTAGGTTTTTAAAACTCGATGCATGATAATAATAATAATTTCAATTTATATTGCGCCTTTCACCCGAGGGTCACAGGAACAGCTTTGAAAAGCAACCACCGTAATATTTAGATATTTTTTTTATTTTAAGGCCACAGTGCTCTTGATGAAGGTGTTGCGGGTTTTAGTGTTAATTGTGGCCGTGCACTGCTGCCAACGCAGCAGCAGAGACATCACCAAATAATTTGTTTAATTTTGCTGACTTTTATAACCATAATTTAGTTATGTAATCTTGAAATGTTGGATTTGGGACTTGATGCAGGCGAATATTGGCCTGCTCACGAGAATGACACCACAGGATTATTAACACTGGATAACATTACATCATACTTGGATTTACGTTAGTAACGCAACACGGAACTTTCCAGGCAGCTGTGCTGGGAGCTGAACCTCTGATTCCATGGCAACAGGCTCAGCGGCAACACACTAACCAAAGCGACAACACGCTAACCGCAGTCGTGATGGATGTGAATATGCCGTGATATAAATACTGTATATGCTAAGCTAATAAATACATGCAACTTGAGCCGTATAAATGGAATTCTAATATAAAAAATATACATTTGCAAAACATCAATCAATTATAACGTAAAGTCCTTTTGCAAAGCCACTGCTAGATGAAGGCATCCCCAGATTGCGTTAACGTGGAAGTTGTTAGGCAGTACTTCACCACCCTGGTCAGTTTGACTTTGGTGAAGGGGAGTCTAGGACCCAGGTATTAGCCGTGGCTAGGACTCAAACTCAGGTTGCCTGGTTCATGGCGCAGTACTCGATGAACACTGAAAGCCTCGTCCCACCCCTGGATGTATATTCATTAATTGGTAATGGTGCGTATACATTGGCTAGGGGAGCGGCACGGTGAGTAGCGCTGCCGCCACACAGCAAGAAGGCCCCGGGTTCGTATCCCGGCTGGGGTGCATTTTTGTGTGGAGTTTGCAAGTTTGCATAAAGTCAACTAATTGTGACATTTCGGAGTCACAAATCAATTGAAGAATCAATTAGATTATCGAGTCAATATCTAATAGCATGTCGTCTACATGCAATCTACACAAGCCATAAATAAGAATTTCTGAAATGTTCTATCCGATGCAAGTATTGTGTTAGCGCAAGAATCGAGATTAATTTATGAACGAAATCATCCTTACATATGCAATATTTTACTCGTATTGTTTGGTTGGGATGAGTAAACATACACCAGAGATACAAACCGCTGCTTTGCCTTTACAGAAACCGTGCTAGCTTGAAAGCTTACTTTCAACGATAAAACACATATTCATGTAGAAATGGACAATCTGTCTTCATGAGTCTCAGAAAAAATTCCCAGCTCTGCTGTAAATTCTGTTGTCGGGAATTCGCGTTGCAGTGTATGTGGCTGGCGTGAATCGCCCTAAATTCCCAGCGATTCCTGATGGGGGCACAGGCTTGAGATCAGTTGTCAGATGCAAAGAATTTACGACATCTGCACAAAGTTAACTTGAAGACACCATCGTTTATGTGTTGGGTTTAATCGCTTTCACGAAACGAGAACGCCGTTCGCGCGCTCTCCGCTGCCACGAGCTCACATCATTAATTCAGAATTGAGTACGCGGCGACGATTTCCAGCCAGATTAATTGGATAACTTTGGGCGGACGGCGGTGCCTTACGCACGCCGGGGGATACTTCATAGACGGAATTTACGCATCGTAATTCACAGGCGTACACCCGGCGATGAGCTCGCTCCGAAAGCCAATAACGTCTCGACATCCACACGCGAATCACACGCTCGCCGATCGGAAGGGACGGACGGTTTTCTTCGCGAGCGTGCAGCGTTCGTCAGGGTCCCCGTGGGAGGAAAATGTTAACCTCTCGAACAAATGAATCGCAGATTTCTGAACGCCACGGTTCCTGTGTTGACCCCAGACAGTAGGACAGTTCCAGACACATGTTGTTGATGGCAGGAAACTGTGACCTGCTGCGGTTTCGTGACTATTATGTCCTAAGCGTTGCATTTGAGTGTTACTGAAGTCAGATGCTCTGGCAATAACGTTGCATTTTTCAGAAAAGAGACAGATTCCCATTCTGGTCCAATGTACTGGAGGGGGGAGGTCTGTTCGTGAGCACTTATTCAAGGTGGTATGGTTGGCATCATGTCCTGCTTGCGTTTTTCTCTGAAACATTTAGTAATAATTTGACATTGAATATTAAAATAAAGTGATTAGTGTACACAACGTCACAGTATCATTGTGCGGCTGACGCGAAACGTTACAGAGCAACAGTTGCATAAGGTCTACAACAATGCATCATCGGAAAACGGACTAAGATAAATCATTTAAATTAGCTGTAAAATGAAAACACCTGAGGTTACAGACAGCCAGCTTGCTCTGTAAGGGGGAAGCGGGTACAAACTGCACTGGGGAGCGTGGGACAAAGGGGAGGGGGGGTTAATAATACTAGGAAACCGCAGGGAAGGCAGCCATGCAGTTAGCCGGCGCCAACAATTGCCGACACGGCACCCAAGGGGGTGAGTGACCATCACCACGTCCGGCCTCGTTTTTCTACCTAGTGGCAATGTTTACACACCGCACTAGGTATTAATTTGAGGCTGAATCGACGTAGGGGAGGCCCAGGACCGGTTCAGAAAATCGTCACTGTTATTGATCGTGAGCAGGAATCGAACTCGGGTGGCCAGGTTGATATTGCAGTGCACTAATCGCTGGACCACTACTCCCCACGAAACACACGCAGTCGTGTACCCGCTTCCCCCAAGCATGCTGAGAGAAAAAACGCAAGCAGGGCAGATCGGCACACACAGAGAGATGGCTGTGGGATATGACACCCGACACGAGCACAGTTTCTGCAAATGATGCACGCATTCTTGTGTGTGAACGTAAGAACAACCCAATATTCATATTTAAATATCAACAAAACATTCCTTTGAGGGGGGCGTGATTATGCAGTAGTTTGGCACGCTGCACTACGAAACCCAGTAACCTTAGTTTGATTCCTGGCCATGGGTTGATACCACTGTCGAGTGCTGCAGGAAGCGGTCATCCATTCAGCACTGAATTGACCGTGTCGTTGTTACTAGCGGAGTACCCGCCCTACGGGCGATCTTGTTCCGAGCGTGTAACGCGTTCTGCTCACGTCTCTTGTTGAGGATATTTTCTTCCGACAATACCTTGTGGACTTGGATTTCTCCCTCGATAAAGGTGGAACAGTGCTACGGTTTAATCAACCAGTGTGGTGAAAAGCTGAACTGGCACGTAAAAGCCTTGGTGCTGTGCAGATGTAACGTACCCGTATGAAGGCGTTCTACCTGCTACCTTCAGTGCGGACACACGTATATAGATAGATGTTTATTATTACAGATGAAAAAATTCCCGCGACACAACAAGTATGCGATGATATCACAATACAGTAAAACCTTAATTTAATGGAATTCTTCTTCTTTGCGATTCTTCGAAGCACGATGGTCAGCCTCTGGACATCGTTGTCTGGACATCGTTGTCTTTCAACTCGGCCTCGAAGTGTTTGGTAGAATTCGCAGGCAATACCAAGTATTACCTGACAGGGATCGCGACGTGAACGCGTCTACCTTGACCCCCGATTTAATGGACTAATAGAGGGGAGCGGGTGTCCGGGAGTCCTTTAAACCCGGATGTTTTTATGACGATCTTCAATACAGAGTAATGACAATAATCTTATAGCAACCAGTTATTATAAACACCATTAAAGAAAGTAATACACGCATCTATTAGCAGCAATAAAAACCCTAAAATCAAAAATATGATGTCCATTATCTTCGATGCGGAGAGCATCCGTTGCTTAAGAGGTCCCTTGAATAGAGAGAGGTCCGTTATATGGAGGTTTTACTTTACTGATATTACGCAGTGAAGTTATAGGCCGACAAAGATGACATTCCTATTGCGCTCAAACATTTGATGGAAGAAAAACAAAACACAACTTTAAAAAGTGTGTATTTTATTAAGAGGGTGCTGCTGAATTCACGATTTATTTGCTTGTGTTCACATTTTAAGGACCCGCCAGAGTGTGAGTTACAACGATCCAGTTGTCAAACAGCAGGATCCATATATTCCCCGTTCAATTCAATGTGTCAAGTTGAGTTGGCATTGGGTTGAAAGAACATTGCATTAAATCGCTCGCATTCATCAGCTTTCAACCGATGTCTGTCTCGCCAGATAGGAAGCTCGAGCTTGCGGTGGTGAAGATTAAACTTGATAGGAGTCAACCTGCCCCGTGACCCAATATGGGCCTTTGTTCCAACGTTGTGAAAGGACTCCTGCAGACCTCAAATCTCCCCGGCCAAGTGTGTACATGTGTGCCCGTGCGATGATTGCTGTGCGTGGGATGAATGGCATAGTCGGTAGCAATCTACGCTATGACCCTTATTCTTTCTCATCAGCGATTGTTCACAAACACTTTTCTTCTAGGCATGGTCAAGCGCGGCGATTTTCCCACTGGTGATTTCCTTGTAGATGGTTAGATGTTTATTATTACGGAAGAAAAATGCACAGTGAGCTTGCAAGCTTTATCTGTGCGGGTCATTCCTGTATCGAGTCCAAGACTCGTTTTTTGAGAAGGATCTCGACCTGGATGTTTATCCACTGCCCGGTTGAGTATTTTTAGAAGGAATCGACTGGGCTCCCTTTCAGCGAGCGAGTTGCAAACCCCACCCACCAAGACTCATTAGAGTGAATTAGTTGTGGTTTCGCAGAAGGATGTTGTGTGTTCCATGCTAATGAGCTCATCTTTGTGGAGTGCATGGAAAAGAAGCTGCGCGACAAGCTGATAAAACAAAGGAACCGGAGCCACTCGTACACATGTTGTGAGAAGAGTTGGGGGAACGTGTCGGGCGCTCGGAGTTGAAATCGCGAGTCGAAAGCACAGTTAGATCCGTCCGGTCACCAATAAATGAATCGCGATTTAACATTTATTTTTTTCATCTACTTTGGCAATATTCAAACTCTTATAATTTTTTATTATTGTTTTGCCATCCAGTAGAATTGTAGTTTTCCGTCATGACAACAATCCGTACCGAGTCTCCAGATTACTGTACTGATGTAGGTTTTTTACGGCTCGATGTCACATTGCTCTCCATGGCTGTTGTTTCAGGATAGCCGTGTCGAGGGTTCCTTCTCTCCCCTTCGCGACGTTTCGCCTCCCCACGTTGAAGGATTCAGAACGCCTACTGATGACGCGTTTATCTAGGTTTTCACGGCTCGGTGTTTGACAATTGCTCTTAAAAGCTGCTCTTTTGGGATAACCATGTCAATCGCTCCTTTATCTTGCGTTTGCAACGTTTCACCTCCCACGTTGGAAGCATCATCAGCCTTCTGAAAGGGGAAACGTAGTCAGGCTAATTAACCTATGCAGCAGCAGCAGAGTGTTTTTCAAATTGTGGGAGGAAATCCGAGTACCCAGCGAAAACTCAAGCGGACACGGGGGAAAATACGCAAACTCCACACCAAAAGACGACTGAGGCAGGAATCGAACCCGGGTTATTTTTGCTGTGAGGTCGCAACGCTGCCCGCTACGCCACCGTGTCGCCCATCATACGTATGTGCGTTTTCACATACAGCTTTCATGTTCGCTTATCGAGCAGCAATCAAGCGTTGACATGGGCGGTGGGGCAAAGCGGCACGGCGGCTAAAGTGGCTTCTGTGCTACCGCAGGGCCAAGGAGGCCCACGGTTGTAGCCGCGGAGCCGTTGCCCCCAACCGACCAAACAACCCCTGAGCCCCGAAAAGGTTGCAACAAAGCTCCCCACGCGCCCCCAATTGGCTCTGGCGCAGCATTGGCATCCCGTCTTGGAAAGCCACCAGTGTTTGAAACCCTTTAATTAGGTGGCTGTACCAGGTGCAAGCATGCCGGGGCCGAGAGAGATGATGTCATGTGGGCCAAATAACGGCTTCATTTCATGTAATTGCGCGCGGGGACAGCATTCCGGAGGTGGCTTTTAATGCCGCTCAATCAACTGCTTTGTCCTCCGAGGCCTGGCCGCACAATAAACAGTGCTGCCCGGCAGGCCCCGGCGCGGACGAGCGGTCATTACCAAGGCCGCTGGAAAGGCAGGGAAGCCCCAAATCGCCGCTGGTTTGGAGTGACCCTGGTCACTTAAGAGGGCCGGGCGCTTCCGCGGATTTTTATTGGACGTGGACATTAGCTCACCACCCCTGGAGCCGGCCGTGTGTTTTAACACGGCGGCTGTTGGCCCGAAAGAGAGCGCAGTCAACTTTTCTACTCTGTTTTCGGATGATTATTTAACTAGCCCGTAATGGGCACATTTGTTAATTTCAATTGCGTGCTATGTAATTTTAGCCAAATATTTGATTTACCGTGTGAGAGCCTAAAACACGGAGAGGATGTGATCTTGAGTGTGTGTACCGCGTATTTGTGTATTTAACTGGGGCGTGCGCGGATTTTTTGCAAGTGCTTACAGTGCTCGATTCACACTCGCAAGGATTGTCCAAAATCATGCTCAGGGGTCGACTCAACCCAATCATCCCCATGGTGTCTATAAAATGACTTTCTATTTGCGTGAGGTCAACAGTCTTCAGATGTACCGGCGTCTGGAGTTTGTGTGTTCTCCCCATATTCCGCGTGGGTTTCCTGTGGATTCGCAGGGTTCCTCCCACAACTAGACAACACTCATGAATTGCCATCATAATATATAGGACGGAGTGTCTTCCAAATGTTGGCCCCGGTTCACCGCCTTGAACGTTTCCTCGCTTCTCTGCGGTTGCCTTGCGCGAATGAATAACTTAAAATTGAATTAATATGTGCGCATTATAAATTGTATTTATTTACACACTAACTCTAAAATTCATCCTAAAAAGTGGGCTTACCCACTTTTTAGGATGAATTTTAGAGAGATAATTCACAACACACATCCCTTTGAGACAATCACATGTTAAGTGCATGTGTAGGGAACAGTTTCATACGACAATGGACCCTATAGATCGCATTATTGAGAACACAATGCACGTTGTCAGACTATGCTTCTCGAAAGACAGGCAAAGGCCTAACCCTTTACCATGTCAAATACAGTACTCCCTCCCCTGTGGCTGGCTCATATTTCGTAATGTCATGATTTGCATTGTTACCGTTTTCATTATGTTTTATGGTCACCACCTTAGCACAACATTATGTGATGTTAAGCAAAGACAAAGAACACAATGTAAACAAGTTGTGGTACCTCCACCGTGTGCTGCCAAAATACTTTTAAGACACAAGAACACGACTAAGAGTGTGTGCCATGCGTTCTGTCCGTGGAATGAACACGGCCTTCGTCGAGTTACGATTGTGCAACACTGTATCTCCCTCCCACCCGCAATGCCGGTCGAGAGGCCTCATTTTTAACAGAGACGCGCTCATCGGGCCCTTGTTTGGGAACACAACACCCTGGTCTCGCTCGCTGTTTTGTTTGCGAGCCGAGCTAATGCGCCGTAATGGAGAACGAACAACGGCCAACACTGCAAGCGCGCTGGCCTGCTTTACAAAGTCCAAGGTTATAACAGACATCTGTGTAAGATGAGAGCCGAAGAGGACATAACCGGACCCCCACGCAGAGTCCACCGGGCAGCACGCGATCCCAGTGTCGGCCAAGTTATTTGTGCGGCTTTTGTGACGACGGTGAGAAAGACGTCATGCTGGTCGGTGCTAGATCCGTCTGGTTGCACGTGGAGTGTTGGTTTTAACCTTTCCAACAGCACAGCATGTGTGTTGTTCAAACCAGATATATTGGGATCCACCTGGTCGATACTGTAGATAAGAGCCCACGATTCGCAATCAAAATCTGTAAGTTCAGGTCTCGGTTTGGGGCCAACCGTTGTCACTTGATATGCTCACCTGTTTAATATTATCGTATTCACGTCGATTAAGTTATTTTCTACTACTGATGCATCTTTCTCGGTTGTAACTTGGTTAGCCTTCACCCGTTGGGTGACTGTTAAAAAGAGCTGCATAGCGAATCAGTTCCTTCCAGATAATAATAAGAATAATAGCATTTATATAGCGCCTTTCACCCGAGGGTCACAAAGCGCTGCACAAAGCTGCAGAGAGAACGACATGTCAACAACGACAGAGCACGGAAAATCAGCAACAATTTTTTTGGGTTTTTTTTATCCGAGCTGAGGAGAGAACGGCACAACAATAACGGTGAGACAGAAAACTGAGAGTAAAGCGATAGCAACGAATTATAAGACAAAGGACAAAAGAAAATGCAACAGGGAAACTAATAATAATTCTACAACAAGCAAGGATGGAACAAATGTCCCCTAGCAGACACAGATCAGAAGAGAGAGAGAGAGCCAACATCTCGGCACGGCACCGATAACCCACTCCAACAATCCAAGCCAGAGGAAGGAACGAATGCTTCCCAAAAGGTGCCAGAGGAAGGAACGAATGCTCCCAAAAAGGTGCAGGTATGAAGAGAGCCAACAACCTGGCACGACAGCGCCGAGCCGCATCAGAAGTCCTGACAGAACGGCTTAAACGCAGTCTGACTTGACTGGCTTTGTGGTTGATTAAATAACTACCACTTTTTGGGAATTCAACAGTAGCCGACTGATATTTTGCTCTAATTTCTAATTGCTCCATTGCTGTACTTCATTAAATCGTCTTTGCGTTTGTTACGTTGCCGACCTCGGTGGCTCTTGCGAACGATACGATCCTGGTCTCTTGAGTTCTCACCTGGTGTAACGAAATAAACGTGAAACTTATGGTTAAGCTGGCGTGCACTCACGGCAGGGCTGCCAGCTGATGAGATCTGAGCCACGCTTGCTTGAGCCAGGAGGCACTTTGACTTTTTCAGATTTCTGAACTGTTTTGGTGCGAAAGACATGGTTTCAAAAACTTTTCAAATATAGAGAGAAGGTTTTCATTTTTTGCAAAAACCCAATGGCGTTTAAACATGTTATTTCACTGTTTAAGGATCCTGTTAAAAACTTGTTGGTTTTTTAAATCTCCCATAACTTCGATCGGCATGCAAAAGTCATTATCCAGTAGACATTTGCAATTCTGCTGCTGAGCTGCGTTCGCAAACGGCTTTAGGACCAACGGAGAACGCTGCACATGTATCACCCGCGAATGCCAACGACCACAGGCTGACCGTCGGGACTGGGTTAAGAAAAAAACCACCTTGTTTGAAACCGCCTCGGTGCTCGGGGAATGCACCACTGGTACATTGCACGTGTTTTGGAGTTGAGCGCAGTGTGCTGGAGCTCACGGATGACCTCGTGAAGTAGATAGATAGATATAGAGTAGATGCATGTTTATTATTACAGCAGAAAAAAATTAAAATCAATGGGCACTACTGCATGCGATTTGAGAGACCCCACTGGGGTTCCTGGATGACAGTTGCCTCCAGCATCAGGCAATCCCGCGGTACTGTTCACGATACTCGAAAGAATCAAATAAATGTGAGCGTTTGGCTTGTGTCATCAAATTATGGTGCAAAACCTGGGGCACAGAAAGTCTATTGGTCAATGAACGTGATTTTTTTCTGCCATGAGAAATACATGTTTTATGATTACAGCAATTAATATGTATTTGCTTGTACACTACGCCAGTCAGTTTGAAAATCAGCAACGATGATTGTGAAAAATTACTTTGGGGACAGATCCTATATGGGGACATGGCCAAAGTGCGGTTTTTTACGTTTAGTTTTGTAATTAGCAATTTTACAGTACAGTGAAGCAGTTTCCCATGTTTAGTAAAATAATTGCCCTACATATTGATTTGTACATATCATACATTTCCACATATCCGCCTATATCTCAGTCCCCAGCGAGTCGGATATGTGACGCAACGGTCCTCTGACGATTCCCAATTCGGGCCGGCAGGACACGTTCAATTCACCAAGCGCGCTGGGAAACTAAAGTGAACCGACAAACAATAATATTTCATCGGCACTGCGAGAGACAATCATTATGGCAACGGCCTCTTTGTAAAAAGAGAACACGCTCGGAGCCATTAATCATCGCGACGAAACCGAAATTTATTGCGCTCGAACACAAGGGAGCCGTTGTTCCTGCCTTTCACAATTCGCGGTGATGGCACAGCTGCCGCACATTTGATGGAAGCGCTTTCTGTAAACACGAGAGGCAGTATCCGCGTTGGTGCGCAGAGCAAACAGTAGCTCACCGCCCAGGGTCATCGGCGTGGAACACACTGCAGATCGCGGGACAGAGAGAGAGAGAGATTGATACCAGCGGTCTGCCTTGCACGGGGGGCCTTCTGCTGAGTCTCTTGATGATGAGTACGTTGCCGCTGGGGAATTTGAGCCCCGTTTTATTTCCTTTACAAGATGCAGGAGTTGATATAGGCAGGGCCGGTGTCGCCAGGGTTATGTTTGAATAGTAATCAGTGTCGCGAGGGCTGTGTTTGAAAAGCAATCATCCTCTAATTACTGATAACTCGCCACGCTAGGGAAGTAAAGCAATGCACGGCAGCCGTGCGTTTGGAAATGTTCAAACAAGGGTAATTGAATTGCTTGATTATGATTATTACTACCGCACTTTCTTAACTAGAAAATTAGCTTGTTTAATAATAATTGTGTCCACTTGCTGGCCGCTTGGCATTTTGGACTTTGTTTTAACCTCAGAAATAACATCAATAAAGAATAAGGAAGACAAACATTCGTTTCCGTGATTATTTGTACTACTGTAACCAAGCCAGGGGTATTGTAATGTTGAACCAGGCCACTTCCTGTCCTGGAAAAACCCATCTTATCACAACATTACGAGGCCTAACCCCTCATTCTGTCCTCTCCATGTCTTCCAACTCTCATCCCTACCCAGTGTAACCACCTCTGATGGACAACACTCCCGAACTAATTTTGAGAAGAAGAATATCTCGTTATACCGGCAGAGGGGGAAAAGTACAAGTTAAGACATTGGCTTGAGTCGTGTAATATTAAGCAACTGGTACAAATCTAGAATGTTAATGTCTCAGAAAGATTAGCATATTTCCCAAATCAGTTCCTTGAAAAAAGGACAATGTTTCGTGGCAATCCTGCTCATCCCCTCAATCCCTTTCCCCACCCCATGCGGCCTTGTGACCGGTTTACACCCACAGTCAAAAGACTGGCTGGAATTTATCAGCAATTCCATTCTGTTATTGTGAATTAACGTCGGATAACGTCACGAATGATAGGATTCAGAAACGCCTGATGATGCCTCCAACGTGGGAGGCGAAACGTCGGGAAGGAGAGAGAAGGAACACTCAACATGGCTATCTCGAAAGAACAGCTACGGAGAGCAATTCTCATCCAATGATGTTCGTCCCACACATCGCTGTGGATAAGAGGAGTTGGTGAGAATACGGCAATAGCATTTCCCATGGGCTCTGAAACAATGAAGAACGTGCACACACACACACATCCAGCATATATGGGTCACACGTGTATGCCTACTCAAACAACAGCCTTTGTTTCATTAGCCATGCCTAGGGGAAAATGAAATTCTACCATGAAACACAATATACAAATACAGGGAAATAAGTGTTTTAGTTTTTAATAATAATAAAAAGCTTGACTTGGAGCCAGCCATTTAGAATCAATTTTGTAACTTATAACATTAAAAAAAACATCTGTAAGGGAAGTGACTTACTCACTGTGAGATTAATTAAAATAGATTTTGTTCAGCATTGTCAGCATTTATAGACGCTGCCATTCCACTGGGTGAAATTCACCCGCACGTTGTCTTGGATGATGTGAACTTGTGGGCATCATCCCTGTGCAGGGGTCCGTATGCATCACTGTTGTATCTGCTCTTCCTATTTGTTTTTTCTGATGTGGCTAAACATTTAAAACGACTCTTCAGCTGACTTAATGTAACTGTTAGAATAAGGATTTGCATTCAAGCGGCATTTAAGTGTCCTGGTAGCTCAGAGCACCTTACATCACGTCCCATCCCGACCATTCCACTGCCCCACTGCAGTTTTAGCCAAGGGGTAGCCAAATGTAGCATGCCATGCTTGTATCTGATTCGTGATAAACATCGACTGGAATATCACCCAGTTTCGACATTCTGTGGCTCGGTCCATTTGAGCGACAGGCACCATAGTGGAGCACTCCAGTCAAAAGTAAAAAAAGGTCATACGTTTAAATCCCGGTCAGGATTCATCTTAGCCAGGCGTGTTTTGACTGTAGGAGGAAACCAGAGTATCTGGTGAAAACCCGCTCGGACACAGAGAGCAAATTCAAACTACATACGGGAATCAAACTCAGGTCCTTCTTGCTGTGAAGGAGCTACTCACTTCACCACAGTGCCAGCCATTCCCTCTATAACCTTGCTCAATTAAAGAAATATGTTAAATATCATAAATTACACCTTCAGTTGTGCTGTTTGTTGCCGGTGGTTGGCACTTTGGGCCTGTGTTCAGAAACTGTATTTTTAATAAACGCATTTAAATTTGAGTAATGAGTATATCATTAACTGGGTTGAGACAATGACACTGGCTGTAAATCAGGATAGCTTTTATTGTGAGTGCTAAACTGAAGATTGATCCGCGGCATTCGTGGAAGCTGGCTGCATGTTTTGACACTTGAATTAGACCTCTGCGCCACCCACGCCAGCTGCCTCACTACATATATTTATTACGTGCTTTTTTCTTCTATTTCGTATTTTTTTTTTAAGTGCAAACACCTTGACAGAATTGTAACGCATTGACGCCACACCACCCCGGAGAAACACTGTGCTGTGTCCATGTGCTCCTGTAATTCAAACGGCGGCTAATAGACACGTTGTGCTGTTGTTGATTAAAATAAACGTGGAATGAATGCCGGCTTGCATTGCGGTTGGAGCAGGTATTTGGTGGTGAGTGATGGAGATTAAGTTGTGTCTGCATTTGTTTTTTTTTAACGCTTGTGTTCCTGGCAGGAGATAATGCTTGATTTTTATTTATTTAACTGTAACCCAATGCTTCAGTGAGCTACACAAGTTAAGCCCCATGGAAAATTAATTTTACAACCTGGAATGTGTTATTAAATGTCCCTGGCTAAGCTAGACGCTACAAGTCGGCGATAAAAACAAGTCAAAGTCAAATGGTCAAACTGTCTGCGCGCTCAAGTGTGCGTTGGGCACAGCTCGTTTCCGTTCGTGTCCCAGGGCCAGTGGTGGAAATTCCACATTCCTCTGACGTGGGACACTCGCTCGAGATGTTAACCATTGACGTAAACGCAGACAGCCTTTTCGTATTGCATACCATCCGATGAAATGTTTACAGAGTATTGGCATCATTTCGGAAACGTATTCACGTATAATTGTATAAACGTCACTCGAAAAGACACCCTCAGAATACTTCCTAAAAGCGGTACTAATTTTACACACCCCGGATTGATGATTGTCCTCGTTGACTCTTGACCTAAATCTGAACTCACAACTTGCTAATTGTGAGTTCAACAGTCTAACGACAGCGCCACCCAGGCAGGGGTGGAGCCAGGGCAAAGTGGGCAGCAGTCTGTCACACACGGGGAGATCACACTTTCAAGCCGTGGCTAACATCAGTGACGAATTACATTTTGCCTCCTCCCGTCACCGAGCCGCGCAGCCCAGCGTGGTGACGTACGGTCAAACAACCCCGGGGAGTGGCGCTATGTGGGGAGGCCTTCATCCAGCGGTGAATTGACAAAGTGGTGCCCGCGATTATTTATTAATTTACACGATACCAATTCCCAGCCTTCGGCAAAATTGGTAATGTATATTGTAACGTTGCCCGTGCCAAAATGCTGTAACGCTTCACAACCTGGGGGTCTGCGTTGAGCCTCGAAGCTCATTGTCCGCGAGAACAGCTGGAACAGTCATGTGCATATTTGCCGGCAATTAGAGGAGGTGGTGATTATGTCCTAGGAGTTAAGCCAGATTACAGCCCAAATGAGCCCTCCGCTGGGAGACGGGGGCCAGGCTACTTTGTCAGGAATATATAGGTGTCTGGTAGAAATAGCTGGATCAATTTCAGATCATTAAAATAAATTGTGTGGTCGAAGAGGCAGTTGCTGCTGACGATGATGCTTCTGCTATTGTTGAGGATGACGATGATGGTTGTAATGTATTTGGAAACTTCAAAGCACTCAAAACATAATTGGGAAAGCACAATGAAGTTAGAGATGCTCTTTCGGGATAGCCGTGTCGAGTGTTTCTCCTCTCTCCTTCGCGGCGTTTTACCTCCCACATCATCAGGCTAAATATGTTTTAGGCTAAAATTGTCTCCGACGTAGGAGGCAAAATGTTGCAACGGATAGAGGGGGAACGCTCGACATGGCTATTGCGAAAGAGCAGCTCTAGAGAGCAATTCTCATACATCGAGCTCTGAACAACCTACGTCAATAGGTAGTGAAGCAGGACCCTCCTGGTAATTGATCTGGAGACTCAGTAGGGTGATGACAGTAGCGAAGAGATGGGCGCCCGACACACCACAGTGACACCACGCAATGCTCATTGCACGCAGTCTTTTGGGAAATGATCTCGTCATAATTAACATTTGTGAAGAATTAATGATGCAGGTGATGCACAGAAAATATGGCGCTTAAGTACACTGTCAACTTTAGTTGATACCTTATTCGCAACTTATTTTTTAATAGGGGAAAATATCAACATAGATTGCTGTACCTATTTTCCACCTACACTTTTGCCAACAATGGAAGACTTATAAAAAAAGATCAAGTATTTAAAATATAAAATAAATGTTGACGTATTTACACATGTGCACGTGTTTTTGTCCAGAATTCCGAAGCCTTCCTACCGCTTGTAAATTTAGTTGTGATACTTATTTTTATTGTCTTGGCGCTTCCAGTAAACGACCATAAATCATAAAATGGTAGCCTCACTACAAAGTGCACAGACATTGTGATGTGTGCATCTGCTTAGTTATTATGTCTTGGTTTGGGAGATCTACGTACATATTGGCAGCAGTAACACTGATGAGATGAACAGCTTAGGGACTGACAGAGGTAGACATTAACCTGTCCATCGAGAGATTAGTGACCAACGGCAGGCCTCAAGATGGAAGAATAAATAATATTAATAATGTATTACGTTTATATCGTAGCGCCTTTCAACCAGATGTCTCAAGGCGCTGCAAGAAACCCCAGAGAGTAGGCGGCGCCAACTCGCCTGACGCTACAACCGCTATTTTACGATGCGATCGGCCAATTATTAAACAATTATTGGCCGATACTGGGGAGGTCAGAAATTGGCCATTTAACAGCTTGGGTATCTCGTGTAAGAAAGGAGGCCGTTGGAGAGATGTGAGGAATCTCCAAAAGCACTGGTCATGATGACCTTCTGACTCTAGACATGCCGCCATTTCAAAATAATAAATGGTATTTAAAACGCGCGCACATTCATTCAATTTTGAATGCATTAATTCGAAGAGAGAAACGACTCGTTGGCGCGTGGAAACAGCAGAGAGGTTAGCGTGGCGCCAGCATTTGTCGGACGGTGGGTCTCTACATATGTTGGTGTTATCGGCCAATTCATGAGTTCTTTCTAGTTATGGGCGGAAACTGGGGAACCGGGAGGAAACCCATGTAGAACAGAGGGAGAACACGCAAACTCCATAGAGAAAGGTGACCGGGGCAGGAATCAAACCTTCTTGGGCAGGACCTTCTTTCTGTGAGGTGCAGATAATAATAACATTTTATACAGCGCCTTTCACCCGAGGGTCACAAAGCGCTACCCAGGTAATGCTCTCAGATAAAAACTTGCTGCTGACGATCATCATAATTATCCAAAGTGTTGCTGTGCGGGTTGTACCGCATGCTGTTTTGCACTCTGTCTGACGTTTCGCCTCCCATGTGCTGGGAGCTGCTTCAGGGACTGAATTCGAAAGATCGACCGTCATACTGAACACTATGCCACACAACCAAAGTACCACATCGGAGGGCTACAGAGCTAAGCCACGAGCACACGTACAGCGCTCGAGGATGATATTACAAGCCTTAAACCACATTCCACACAGAGTGTGTTTGTGCACATATGCGCATGTGAGGACAAACGTGGGGATGTCCGTGAGTGACGTGCGATGCCGGTTAATCTCTGTGAGCAGGGTTAGATTGTGGTCAGGAATCAACAACAATGTCAGATTGTATCTGACTTTTTGCCCGGGCCTCTTTTAGGTCAAATTGACCTTAAAGTGAGTTCCTGGCACGATGGAAAACATCAGCAGCGAGCAAGCAGACGGACACCACTGCTCCTCTGCGCGCAACGCCGACCTTAATTAACGGAGCTTAACGGCGCTGCTGGCGCTCCGAGTGTGGTTAACATCGTGACCTTTGCCTGAGCGTGTTCGTATGAGTATCACCAACATGTCGTGTTTATTTTGAAGTCGTATGTTATGATAATTGATTTATTATTTACGGGGCTTTTTAACGGCGCATAACTCAACTGTGCGTTTATGTTTGCTTCGTGTCTGCAGCTCGCGTGAGATCGTTCGAAATGTACGACCGGTAAGCGTCCTTGTCCTAGCACAGGGGGGACACTCCATCACTGGCCTATATGCAAAGCAGGGAATCCACCACAGTAAGCGGCAAGCACAATCATTCCGCGTGTTTGTTGTGTTTCAGGAATCCCGTATAGAGCTTGCAGGCTCATTGAGTATTTTCTGCCGTAATATTAATTAATTCCATTCATTGTCAGAAACCGATTAATCCTGTACAGGGTTGCGGTGAGCCGGAGCCTAACCCAGCAGACACAGGGCGCAAGGTAGGGATATACGCAGGATGGGACGCCAAAGCATCACAGGGCACCGGGGGCAATTCACTCCGCAGGCCAATTAACCTATGCAGTCGCGTAATAATTAATTTATATATTTATCATTTTGTGGCGGCTGCCCATCCTCGCTTTTGAATCAATATTGAGTCAATATTGAATCAATATTGAGTCACAATCTGCGAAAAGCCACCTTAGATCCCAATACAAATCACGGCTATCCCGAAAGAACATCTATGGTGAGCAATTCTCAACAATCCAAAAATCCTCCGACTAATTGAGGTTGGCGTCAGGAAGGGCACCCGGCCGTAAAAAAAAATCTCCATCACCTCCCCACCATTTGGGGGGGGGGGGGTCGACCGGACAACCCGGGTCAACCTGGATACCAGTTGTTTAAACCGGCGGCATGGCAACTATTATTGCTACTGCAGTATTCGTCTACCGGCAATGTGACAGTTCTAAAGGGTACAAAGTGATTCGACTCGCGTTGGCTGCAGTTGGCTGTGGCCAGCTCTTACAGCCGCTGGGAGGCAGGGCCCTGCGTGTGCCACACGTGGGAGGAGAGGGGGAGACAGGAACCGGGGCTCTAAACTGGCCCAAATTACGCCAGAGCCCGCCTCGCCGATTGTGTAAACAGCCCACAGTTTGACGTTATCAGCCAACTTGACATTGAAAACTGGAGTGAACCTGGGCCGCGTGACGTTGAGCCTTTAATCCGTACGGCACCATCTATTGCAGGGATGTGGCGAGCAATCACTTGGCAAAACACGTCTCCGGAGGGCCCCGTGTACGTTTGTTTTCCGAACTGATTTGTGATTAGAAGCCTGCAGCTGGTATTGGTAAAAGTTTGGGCTCCGTACGGAGGTGAAAGACGGAACAGAAAAAAATAGCTGAGAATTCTGCTTTTTCACAACACGCTCGCTCAGGAGAAAAGAATGTGCGCAGGAAATATTGCAGGCAGCAGCGAATGTTATCGGTCGTTATTATCAAACAAGTCAGTTGCTGCTAACCCCCTTTTCTACACAAACACTTTGTAGCTCATTACCCACGCTTTGGGAATGATAACAATATTTAAATTTGGAGTGAAGCTTTAAGAGGAATTCCGCCGATAAGATAGAACACCTACCTGGAACACTGTTTTTTATGTCTTTGAAAAGATCGGCAGTTCTTTAAGCTCCTCCAGCAAAGCAAGAAGCAGAAAAGAAGTACTTTTTTTTTCTTCGTGAAATAATGAAAGCAACTTTTGCAGGTCACAGTGTTAAATGTGCATGTGCAGTTTCCAAAGAAGTATTTTTGTTCGTTGGAGACTGAAGCCACATGTGCAGTGTGCACCACAGTGGCTTGTAACATTGCATTTTTCGAGTATCAAGTGAGTGAATCTTGGCAAAACACTATTTGATGGGAATTTCTGGAAAGTCAGGAGAATCTTTGTGAGATTTAGATGACCAACCTTTGCCTATTATTTTAAGCACAAGTGTTCAAATCCAACACGGGTTTGGCACGCGTTCAGGAAAGATGAGCTTTGTCCCACAGACACTTTAAAAGCAGAAATAATCGCTGCTGAATCTAAATTTAATGCCGGCAGAGGAACTGTGGATTAAACCTTTCAATAAACCAACTGTGTTGCCAATGACAACTCGACTGTGAAAATCTGCCCCATTTATTACTATGGGGAGAATTACAATTGCGCTCGCAGAGTGGAAACATTGGCAAAACCTAATCTCTGTTCGAGTGATGAGTTATTCCCATAATTACACCCTTTATCAAAGTAATTTGGAAAAAAATAATAAGACTGTGATGCATAATATGACCGTATATATCCAACATTTTATTTTTATATTTGCTTAGCCACACAATCCTCAGTGAGTGATTAAAACGTTATCCTTGAGCAAGACATGTAGCCAATCTGTTCTCATTGCTGTTAATTAGATACGAGCTGAAAGACAACGATGTCCAGAGGCTGACCATCGTGCTTCGAAGAATCGCAAAGAAGAAGAAAACGGGAAGAATTAAGAGTGCCTGGAGAAAAGCGCCACAACCTACTTGCTCCGTGTCCTCCGTAGAAGCCGTATTGCGTTCCTGCAAGCGGGTTCCCAAACACACGGCACCAGTGTGTGATCCACCAACCCCACCTCTGAGTTGCTGGATTTGAAACACACACCACCATGGCCAGCTAACCGCCATAAGGTAACATTCTCGTGTTGCTTTTGCCAGTTTAAACGGCCGCTGTTCAGGCTGACCCGGGTTGGCCGGTTAGCCCCCAACGAACGGTGGGGGTGTTGGAGCAGAATGTCACGGCCGGATGCCCTTCGTGACGCCATCCTCCTTCAGTGAGAGGGTCTTCGGATCGTTACGTGACGGGAAGCTCCCCTCAGACCTGTTCACCAAGGGAGACCCTAGACTCCAGGTGACATAGCTCTGGGGTTTGTTAGAACACGCAAAGCCCTTCACGTGATAAGGTTACGATGCATGGGGAGGAAGGTTGGTTACCCCGAATCCTTGGAACTGTGTTCTCGTGTCACTGCTCGTGAATGGGCCTAGAGGGCGCTCTAAAGGACCTTGTCTGGAGGATATTTTGGCCTACTCTTCCAATGTGGCCAGATGGCTTGGAAGCGCTGAGAGTACCCGCACTCTACCCCACCACACGGCACCTCCCGATGGACTGACCACGATACTTAACTGTAGGGCGTTTACTGCGACCCGTGATTGAGTGAGTGCGGTAGGATGTGGTGAGAGGATGTGACTTGCTATTGGAAAGTCACGCATTCAAATCCCAGCTGAGGGTTGACTCATACTTTCATTCCCCTCCTTGGTCAATGCAGTGAGCATTCGAGTGTGGAAATCCAACTGCCGTAATGTTTTATAGAGAGACTGGCTCCAGTCTTGGGAATGTGGAATTTCCACTCCTGCCTCTGATTTACAATGCAGTGAATGCTTTCCGCTGATCTAAGCGATGCCTGTGGCCCTGTGGCTGCCTTCCCCTTGCATGGCCCTGCAACCGATTTACACCCGCTATTCTCAACCGGTGGGTCGTGACCCATCAGTCGCCCGCGAGCGCCACCTAGTGGTCCGTGGAGACCAAACGCAAGTGGGCCTTTAGGTGCATAAGGTTTAGAATCCCTGATGTGTATGACCAACCTTGTGTACTCTCAGTATCTGTCTATCGTACATAATCGAGTTAAAACGCCTCTACCATGAAACGTGAATTTGTTATGTACAGCACCAGTGCAGAGCGTCGCTCATTGACTCCGATTGGAATACGCCGGGCAGACGGTTGCTCGTATTGTGTATACAGCACAGACTCGAACCATATGGTTCCGTGGAAGATGAGTCACCACAAATGCTGCATGCAGATGTTGATAAATCTCTCAGGACAACGCGTCGTATCATCAGCCAGATCACTGTCTTATCCACATGAGCTACCCGCGGCAGAGCTTAATAAATCTAAAAAAAAAAAACCCAGGAACAACGGACTCGCAACCGTCGTCAATAAACGCAAACGGAGCACCGAGCACCATGCATTTCTGTGTAAAACATTGACAGGCGCGCGGGGTTATCGGCCAAGCAGAATCGAAACCACAGTTTGGTGAAGAGGCTGGAAGCAGGCGACCCCGTGCATGGTCGCAACGTTCGATTGGTTTCTCTACCTCCCTGGATGGTGACCCCCACGACTCGGGACAGTGGGAGGCACCGCCCCGTGTTGGGGTCACCGTGTGTTGGGGTCACCCGTGTTGGGGTCACGGTGTGTTGGGGTCACCCGTGTTGGGGTCACCGGTACTCACCGCCTCGCGCAGCTGGATACGTCAGAAACTACGAGTGCGGAACCTGGATGCCAAGTGTCACCTGTGTGGCCGTTGTGGGATCTGGCAGAAGGAAGAGATGGAGCAGTGACGGCAGCACCAATAGCCGTGATGCATAGGGGGATACAGAACCACTTATTATTACTATTCTTCCAGTTTCACGACCTTTCAGTGTATTCGAAGCAGTTTTATTTATTTATTTATTGTGCTTTGGTTTTTTATTAGTTCTTATTTCTGTCGTTGTTGACATGCCGTTCTCGACTCGGCCCTTGTGCAGCGCTTTGTGACCCTAGGATGAAAGGCACTCTATACAATGCTATTATTATGATTATTATTTTGACAATAATAATGATGATCAAAAGCACGTTGAAGCTGCAGCCATAGAAATACCGTGACGATGATAATGCTGCTGTTAAAGCTGATAATGATCCCATTAGACGAGCACCCACTGACCCCCATCCCATAGCGTCTTCAAAGTGCGGGATCAGAGACGTGTGCCAGCAACGGGCACAAACCGCACTAGGCACACAGTGAAGGCCGAGTCACCCTAGGGGAGGCTTCGAACAGGTGGCAATGATGTCACCGCAGATCTAGGGTAGTAGCACAGTGTGTCGACCACTGCGCTCCCCACGTGTGTATAAATACACACGTGGTGTCATCTTCCAGGATCGTTCCCAGCCGTGAGGTGACAGAGTTTTCGAGGGGCATTCCTTCACCTCCTGACACGACCAATATAAAGCATTCGTTATAAAAGCGGTCGTAAAAATGATACACGTGCAAAAGTAGGTGGTTATTGAAAACACCTTTTCGAGATAGCCGTGACGAGTGTTCCTTATCTCTCATTCACGACGTTTCGCCTCCCACGTTGGAAGCATCATCAGGCGTATCTGATGATGCGTTTCTGTTGACGCCTCCAACGTGGGAGGCGACACTCGACACGGCTATCCCAAAAGAACATCCATGAAGAGCAATTCTCACATATCGAGCCATAATCACCTACATCAGAACAAATGTTAGATATGCGATTGTTTAATTTCAGATGCGTGCGACTATGCTGAGTTGCTTAACTCGCTACCGACATTGCATGCGGATTCCCTTCGCCATTTTGATCAAAACTTTAACACAGCTGCGACGGCGAGTGTTGTAAATTAACCAAAGCGGGGTGACAGCGATGCCTCTGTCCACACACACACGCAATCTTACAAGCCCACAGGCACACACACACACTGGTGCACAGCCTGTCAAAGTGCGATCCGTTTGTGGGCTCTTTAAACGTAGGAAACTGGCCTTGCGTGAATTTGAACGACGCAAATAAAAGACGATGCTTTAGAGACATCATAACCTTGCCCACCCGGCAGAGAAACCCTCGGGAGAGAGTGAAATTTCCCTGGCGTTACCGAGCAGAGCAATGGAACCGCTTAGTGGGGGGTGGGAATTTAATCTGGGGTTGGAGGCCAGTCTGATGATTTAATACTGGGGCTCCTGCGAGCGAGTTGCGAGTTACGACCCGAGCCAAGCGCTGTCTGCACGCCGCAGCGCTAACACGAAACCCAGCGATTGTTACAATAATAATGATAATACTGAATGTTTGTTTAATGTTGACATCGGCGGTGCGGAGGGACGAAAAAAAACAGGATCGAATTGCATCGTGGATTTTAGAGAAAATCAGTAAATAAATACTGAGACTACAGCCGTAGCCAGCCGGAAAGTCACACAGATAGATGTTTATTGTCAAGGTAGAAGCGTTCACGTCGCGATCCCTGTCAGGTAATACTTGGCGTTGCCTGCGAATTCTACCAAACACTTCGAGGCCGAGCTGAAAGACAACGATGTCCAGAGGCTGACCATCGTGCTTCGAAGAATCGCAAAGAAGAAGATTACAGGAGCAAATATCCAGTGAGCTTGCAAGCTCTGTTTTGGGGGATTCCTGTGATACAATACGCGTTCGAAATAACCAACGCAAACACTATATGCATTCACAAAGTGCTGCAAAAAATGTACAGCATTAAACTGTGCCATGGATGAATCCATAGCTCTGGTACAGGTGCTATTTCGGTATACGCGGTTGTTCTGGTGGTGCAGCTGGAGGCCCCAAACACGTGTTGCTTCTGCGGGTCCCGTGGCCATCTCGGTGCTCCGCGTGATCTGAGCGGTGGTGGTCCTGGCTCTTGGAGGTCTCTGCGGTAGTCCTGCCTGTCGCCATGCTCTGAGTCGTATATCCTGGCGGTCGGTCGATCCTAATCCCAGCGGCCACCTTCAACCACAATCTCCGTTGAAGCCTACTAGCACAGTGCCCGCCCTACGGACCATCTTGTTCCGAGCGTGTAACAAGTTCTTCTGCCATCCCTTGTTGATAATGTTTTCTGCAGACATGACTGCTTCGACCTGGCTTTCGTCCTGATATCCTTTCGGGAATATTGCTGGCTCTCTGATGTTTTAGAGGACTAATAAATAAGTCGGAAGTTAATCTAAAATAATGCGTAAAAGCCTTGGTCTTGTGCTGATTACTTATGCGCTCATGAAGGCTCCAAACCCGGTACCCTCAATGCAAAGCAATACGAGTCAATGGCGATTTCATGAGGCCGGGCCAGGCCCCAGGGGCCTGCGGGGTCTTGTCTGATCTCCAAGCCGGGTTCTGGGTGGAAATTGGGCCAATTCTGTGCACGATGTATCCGCCGTGGATTTCAAAAGGCGATTCACGTCTCAGACTGAGATCAGCTAAACGCATCATCCCTCCGGGAGCAATAACACGAGGAGTGCTCGGTGGGTCCGTGAGTAGTGTTCGTCCCGTTCAGACGCTGGCAACCGTCATAGGAATGTGGACATTCCAGAACTGGCATTGGAGATGGACATCAGCTAAACGATGGTCTCACCGTGGAGACGCTTTAACAAGTCGGGGAAAGCTCTTTGTATTTACCAATAGAGCCAATCGATCATTGACGTGATTCACGTAGTAACATGGACGGTCAAACAATCTGTTTCACAGCGGTTAACGCAATGTGAACCAGGCAACGTGAGTTGGATTCCCTGCCGCAGCTATCGTCAGCGGGGGAGCGATATCGGCACTGGTCAAGGACACCCGTTCGCCCTTCCAACCCCCACCTCCCCCTCTGCACAACCAGGTTTAACCCCATACTGACCAGCGTGGTGAAGTGTGGCCAAACAAAGCCACATGATTGGCACGGAGCGGAGGAGATATTCATTGTTATATCGCAGGAACGATCGTTGTATCGCAGGAATCACGCTTCCAGAGCTTGAAAGCTCACTGAATATTTTTTTGCTGTAACAATAAATACGTATATATATCTATCGTACTGATGTAGGTTTTCACGGCTCGATTCCTGATGGTTGTTTTTTAGAGCTGTTCTTTCGTGATAGCAGTGTAGATTCTTCCAACGTGGTAGGCGAAACGTCGCGAGAGAGAGCAGGAGAGTGCTCGACATGGCTATCCGAAAAGAACAGCTCTGAAGAGCAACCATTATTATCTATCTTCATCTGACAGTGCATTGACAAAGGGTTGTAAATTATTAACTATTCATTTTTATTACTGTATCAAAGTCGCAAAGCCAGATTTATAACGCTATGCTGTACCTATTAAGGCTAATGTGTTGACAGAAGGAATGTATTAGCTAAAAAATGCTTCTCTAATGGTAATCTAATCAGAGTGGGGCTGCATGCAGAACCGCGCATTTTTAGCCGCGTGCAATACACAAAAAATCTGCCTCATCTAAAGTTTCAATGTTGGAAAGTGTTCCCAGTTGCCAGGGAGATATAAAATAAAAATGTAAAAAAAACCCCGCTGGTTGATGCTTTTAGGAATGTCTTAGGAGACCCTGCGAGTGGTTTGAAGGTTGAAATAACTGAGCCTGGAACTATTTTCCAAATTTTTTTATCTAAAGAAAATAAACTACTGTTTCTTATTCGTTTTTTTTTCTCACTATATTGTCTGAAAAGCAGCTGTAGCGTTAAAATAACCGCGCGCGGTCATTTGCTTCTGAGCAACATTGTCTCCCGGAGTTTCATTTGTCAGTGCATCCCGCGAAGTACTACAGCTACCAAGTGCTGTGTCATCACCAGCAGATATGCTCTATCCACTGCTGGATGAAGGCTTTACAAGAGCTGCCACGACTCACGATCCCGCGATGTAACGATCCCCCGAGCACACAACCTTATTTCATCACTCCATCTCCTCCGTTGACATCCTGTCGCCTGCGCTCCATTCCATGTCTGCTCCTTCATCGACATTCGTGAGATGGCACCACGCAGGCACAAACAACCAGGACACATAGCGCGGTAAACAGAATAAGAGAGAGGACTGCACCCTGTGTAACTGGCAAAACATCAGACTTTGAATGACGTGGTCCGTGCAAACCTGCAGATTGATGGTTGCTCCTCAGAGCTGTTCTTTGAGGATGGCGTGTCGAGCGAGCCCCCTCTCTGCCTCGCGACGTTTCGCCTCCCAGGTTGGAAGCATCGTCAGGCGTTGTGACGTGGGAGGCGAAACGTCGCGAGGGAGATCGCCGTGAAAACCTACATCACAACCTGCAGATTTCCCAGGACGGCTGCCTCAAAAATACACGGTCCTGGGAAATACCAGGACAGGTGGCATTCCGAAGTGGTGTATGTGTGTATGCGTAAGTAGTGTTCAAATTGTTCTCAAGTCGAAGGTCATGCACAAATCCCCTTGCCCACATCTGTATGAGGCAGTACCCATGTCACGTATCGTTACGTGGAAAATCCCCACTCCTCTAGCGATGACCAGTCTATCCCTAGAAAACCCGCTATTGATATGTGTAGGTTGTATCTAGATGCGTACCGTGGTTTCCTTCAAATCACAAATACAAAAAGTGGGCCAACATCCCATTCAGCACCTAAAAATAAGTCTTGAGATACAATAAGTCAATATTACAGTTTAGAAATTATACAAAATTTGAATATTTTTTTTTTCGGATACACACTGTCAAAATCACTCGCGAAGCCGCACAGGCAGATGTCGTAGTAAAAAAAAAAAACCGCTGCATGTGCCGACACAAACCATGTACGGCCAGCAGGAACTATACATGAATGCCGTTAACTTGATAGACTGGGACCACACACACTGTGGTCTTAAAGCAAAACATCGCCGCATAGACAAACCGTAACAGAGATGCGTGCATTGACCCTTACGCCCACACATTGGACAATTCGAGGAAACAATTTGAAAGCCAACGCTGGTTTGATCATGTTCATGGGGTCTCTCTCTCTCTCTCTCCTCGCACATGTGCGGAGTGGGGGCCGCTCTCTGTAAGCGTCGCGGCGCCTTTCATCGAGCCGCCCAGCGCCACTGCGGGAGGGCACGACTCGCCATCAGAAGGCCGCGAGTTCAAACCGCGATCGGACATTAACTCACTTCATCGTCCCTCTGGGGTTTGAATAAGTAACGAATCGTGGCAAGTCAATTGTGGTTCTTCTTCTGCCGGTTAACTGGTGGCTCCCAGGAGTCCCGTTAAGAGCTTGCAAGCTCACTGGGTATTTTTCTGCTGTAGTAATAATAACATCTATCTATCATAACGGGAATGTGGAATTTGCACTCCTAGGGCAGGACTTCCAGTGGAGAGGAACCTAACGCATCTGAGCAAAAGGCTGCTTGGACGACACTTGCTTGGATAGTTGCATGGTGCCGATAAACTGACGGCACGTTTTCGAGCGTTTGTTGTGTCGCAAGATTCCCGCATCCAGAGCTTGCAAGCTCACTGGGTATTTTCTGAACGTCTATCTATCTATGTAACACGTCTAAGACCGAAACATTGTGTTTCACTTGGTTACAGACACAAGCGGGCTTAACTACGGGGCAACCCAGGCAATTGCAGCCCCCCACCCCCCAATGTGTATGGGGGGGGGGTGATGGTCATCACTGAATTTTGCCTGGGGCCCCAGAAGCACTAGTACCGCCCCTGGTTACAGAAATGCACTGGGCACACGCACACGTCTGCACTTCCAAACACTGATTTCTCAAGGACCCCAATGATTCATTTCCTATTTGAATGTTTAATTAAATTACTACTGTGTAAATAAGTTATACAAAATCAGGGCCGCTTCGTGTTCTAGCTTGAGCTGCTTGCAGTTAGTAGGAGGATGTTTGGCCAAATTAATTTTGAGTGTTTTGGCTTGCGGGAGGTGATTATTATTACAGCATCTGGAGATAATCCACACAACAATTGAATTTCGTATAGATGTGCCTTACAACTCGTGAAAGTTGTGCCTCTATCTATGGACGCTCAAAGCTTAACGTTGCATCTAAATAACCTTGGTCATACATTTTTATCCAACTTACTCTCGTCGGCTAAAAGTGCCTTCCATGCTTCAACGCGCAATGAGTGGTGCTCACTCGACACTGATGGTCTTAGAGCATGTACGGATATTCCACGTTTCTATGGAAGGGTCCCGTCTATTCACGGGACAGCCACTGTTGATGTAAGCCAGGGGAACACTCGTTTCAACCCAACTGCAGACGGATTAACGAGCAGAATCAACCATTGACCAGGATTTGAAACCGGCCCCCCACCAGTGTGCGATGGATTTTCAGCCAAAGCTCAACTTGGCTGGATGCAGGCAAAGCTTATGATTCCAAACCATCGATGAATACATAGACTTTGCTCATTTATCCAGGGAACATTCCGCTTAATTATGTACTTAGACTGAGGGTGCTGTCTATATGTTGGTGCCTGATTTATCATTTGTGATTCACTGTTGGTTTGTCATGCCTGTTGGCATTATTAAACTTGACTGAAATTACGTACATATTGAAATACAAATGTAGGAATAATAATGGATCAAACTCAGTGTTAATACAAAAAAAAACACGCACTTGCCAGGTGTACAACAAGATGGCGTTAATTGTATGATTGGTAATTTTTCCACACAATTCACATTAAATAAGTTGGCATCGGTTATAACGTGTGTTCTCTGGGAAAAAAAACCCCCAAAAGCCGGAGAAATGTATTCCATATGGCTGAGTTTAATGTGAACCCTAATTTGATTATGTCCTTCATTTTCTTTAACTTTTCTTTTCTCAGATGCATTTCAAGTAAAATGGAGAAATAAGACGTTAATTAATTAAAATGTACGCACGCGTGTATTTCTGCGTGCGTGTGTGTCGCTGGCGAGCGATGGCGCCGCGGTTCGTGCGACGCCACCGCGACCTGGGTTCGATCCCTGGTTGTACACACAACGTTAGTGCAATACGGAACACGAACATGCCCTGGCCATCGCCTAGGTTTGTGTTTTTGGCACTTATCAAAGAAATGTGGAATTGCCACCACTGGCTATGGGCCATCACACCACGCGGTTATCTCTCTACAATCATCGCACGCTGAGAAACCATTTACCTCTATATAAACACGCGAAGCTAAAGACGACGGCAAGAAAAAAACGTTTTAATCAAAACATTTTTTCTAGCGGACTTAAAAAAGAAAACTCTTAATCCGGGAAATGTCACTGAAGATTTCCTCGCGAAAGTTACAAACTACCGTTTTCATTTTCTGCGTCCGTTCACATTACGCCGCTTTGGCTTTGAATTCACCCGAGCCCAGTGTTGCGGGTATTTGCGCCGCGCTCGGTAGCGGCAACGGAAGGCGGTGGCGGCGGCGGTAGCTCAGGTTTAACCAGCGCCACACCCACTGCCAGTTCTCTCGTACAGCGCCGCGGCAGCAGAATTCCCAAGGCGAGAGAGACCGGGTACCGCCACTCGTGCCGGGATATCATTGCACGTAACATCACGATTCCAGGAATGGTCTCGCAATCGGCTACCCTCGCACCTGGACGTGTCGGCGTTAAGGCAGAACCTAAATCAGACTTACGGGTTGCTCTCCAAAGTTGTTATTTCGGGATAGTCTTGTCGAGTGTTCCTGCGAAACGTCGTGAAGGAACACACGACACGGCTATCACGAATGAACAGCTATGGCGAGCTCGTACATCTAGCCGCGACAAACCTGCATCGTTAAAAATCAGCCTCTGTGGGTATCTGACACGTTACGACAACAATAACTGCAGCTTACATCGCGTCTAAACGCAATCGAATCCACTCTGGTGAATGCCATCACGAGCGGCATGCCGACCCTTTAAACGCCCTCAACCCACATGTGCCGCTGAGTGGACAGAGGCGGTGGGATTTGAGAAAAAAAAAACCCCGTGCCGTTGTTCCAATAGTTTTCATCTGAATCCATCACACGAGTGCAAATGTGGCACGAGATTAAATGCTCTACATGGGACTTAGAGCATTTTAGCCGCACATGTGGAATTGAAACCGGAGTGCTAATTGCTCGTTAATGCATCGCACATGTGCAACCAAACATGCCAGGCAGACTGGGAGGGGGCCAAAGGTTGGGAGCCACTCTGGGGTAATTAGTGGAGCAAAACTTCTGTGGAAGCGGCTCGCGGAACCTCACTGTGCAAACAAGACACAAGCTCCGGACAGTGTCATCCGCGGAGCGAATTAAATACGGCGCTCGCAAACAACAGCGAATGTTGGAGAACCATATGGTAATAATGACATAAGTACAATTTGCAACGCGCACTTATTTAATCGCGAAGGTATTAATTTGAAGAGAGAACGACTCGGAGGCGCGAGGTAACCTGCAGTGAGGGGAGGGGTGGGTTGGGGGGATAAGGCCACGCGGCAAGCCAGCGCCAACCTGCCAGACACCGCGTCCTATATATTAAGATGTTATCGGACAATGAATTAATGATGGTTGCTCTTCAGAGCTCTTCTTTTCGGGATAGCCGTGTCTAGCGATTCTCCCTCTCTTCCTCGCAATCTATTGCTTCCCAAGTTGGAAGCATCATCGGGCATTTTTTTTTTATTATTGAATTTATTAATAAGTGGAGTTTTTTTCATTTGTGGGAGGAAACAGGAAAACCGGAGGAAACTGAGCCTTGCGTAGTTACCTCGTCAGCGTGCAATCAAATGACGATTGCGTGGACTGGAATGTTTGAGTGTTTCCTACGTATTGTTGTTGTTTTGATTTTGCAACGTATTCAAAATTAAAGTAAAACGATGACGAATTTGAGAATTGTATTGTGAGCAGCCCGGGTTAAAGTGAATTCATACACATACATCATGCCCGACGGTCAGAGTGCAGCTTTGTTATGTTCTAGATTAATTCAACGTCACGTGTGTTCATTTGAGCTAACCCAAGCACGAAACAACCCAAAAACATTCCTTCGCAAGTATGAGATTACAACGCCTTACTTATGGAAACACCAACTAATCGATAGTCAGGGAATGATTACCTTTCAGAAAGCAATCCTCCAAACAATTACTATATATGTCTGTGCGTGTGCGCATGTTCTGTTTCACGGTGAAAAATCGCTAAGCAGATTGCCGCTTTTGGGTAAATTGGGCCCGGGGAATTCGGAGAGAGAAAAAAAAAACTTAGATGCAATGGCAGTGGCCTCGGAAAATGACTCATTTGTCTTTATAAAGTTGGATGAATGTCGCATCTCCAAGGGTAGCGTTTGACCTGACCTTGCAACGATGAGTCTGGGAAATTGAACGCTTAGCGTTTGGCACGACGGCATAAAAAAAAAAATCCTGCAAAACTAATCTCGCAGCAGCGACATGTTATAAATTGCATTGAGCTGGACGTGACGTAACCAGTGAAAACACATTAAGCGCAACCTTAAAAGTCAAGTGTCTGCAGGCACAAACAAGCTTTAGGGGGGTGCTTAATTATCTCAGTCAGCGGCCCTCGTCCAGCCGTGTGTGTGTGTGTGTGTGCCACGTGCGTGTGGAGCAAGCGGTGCGTGGGGGGTCGGCACCTTTATTCGTATCACGACCACCGCTACTCGCCCACTAAAGTGGCACTTATTTTGTTGACTCCGGACGGATGATAATTTCTGCTCTTTCGGGATAGCAGTGTCGAGCGTTCCTGTTTCCTCTCCTTGGCAACGTTTGGCATCCGACGTTGGAGGCATCGTCATCATCAATGGGAAGTTCCGTCCATCCATTGTCAGAAACCGCTTAATAGGCTAACATATATTTTTACGTCTATGCAAATGCATACAATTTTGTAACTTGAATAAGTAATAATCACATAAAGACAGTTATTTAAATATGTTGAGTAGTTACATTTATACTGTCTTACAGTTACAACCGGACCTTTGAGGGTAACCATAATGCTGATGTGGCCCAAGGTGAAAAGGAGTTTGACACCCCTGCTGTACAGGGTCGCGGTGAGCGGGAGCCTATCCCGCCAGATACAGGGTGCAAGGCAGGGCTATACCCATGATGGGACGCCAGTCCATCACAGGGCACCGGGGGCAATTTAGTCCTCAGGTCAATTAACCTATGCAGCAGCATGTCTTTGGACTGTGGGAAGAAACCGGAGATGCTCGGCGAAAACCCACGCAGACACAGGGAGAACATGCAAACTCCACACAGAAAGGCACCTCGAGCCGGGATTCGAACCCGGGGTTCTTGCTGTGATGCGGCAGCGCTACCCACTGCGCCACCGTGCCGCCCCACACTGGGAAGGTTGTGAGCTAAAATTCCTGGCCGTGGGGTCATCTCAGCCTGCTTTACTTTGGGGGGGTCTATAACATGAGTGCTACCTTATGGAAGTCAAGAGTGGTTGGAAAAACTGGTCCCTGCCATGAGACTGTCAGTGTTCACTGCTCGCCTCCAACTGAGATCAGCATCATCCCAATACCGGACACTTTGACGTGACTTCGCTGTATCGTATTATTATTATAACGTCCCATGTGTTGTCAGCTCGCAGTTAAAATCAATTCACTAATGAGGTGGTCCGGTGGGTCAGTGGGGGATGACACTATACAGATGAGCTCTGCACGGTACTGCGGAGAACCTGGGTTCGAATCCCGGAAGCTATCCGCTGTTAGTTCAACTAATCAAGGTGAAGGACAATGCACGATATGCAACTGTATTTGAGAATTACTCTCAAGAGATGTTCTTACGGGATAGCTTTGTCAAGTGTTCCTGTTCTCTCCTTCGCGAGGTTTCACCTCCAAGGTTGGAAGCATAATTGCGAAGGCAAGAGGAGGAATGCACGACACGGCTATCCCGGAAGAACAGCTCTTGAATGGAATACTCGTTTCTCAAACCGTGTAAAGTTACATCCAACCTGGGTTTATAACATACGTCAGATGATTTCAACTATAAAAATTAACATGTTTAGTTAGATTTGCATGTAATTAACACTGTTTGCAGGGCATACGCAATGTGTGCCCACAGTGCGGATAAAGAGGCCTATTTCATAAACATCATAAGCAGTCTGTGACACAATCTCTTGGGGCCATTCTCTGACACTGCTTGCTGCAAAAGTTCCAAATGAAAATGTGTTTCATGACACGGTGGGAATATCACCTGTGAAATATAACTAACTGGGGGGAGAGAGCTAAGAATAAACCCAAACATTGGGAAAAATGTAACTTCATAATTCAGTAATTTCTGCGGTGAGTTTTTTAAGTTCCAAGTAAAAGAAGTACTACACCAGCACAATAATTTGTTTGACAGCAATTCATGTGACCGGGCATGTTCAATCACCTCAAGAACCTTTAAGGGTCCTGGGGAATGCCTCTAATTAAAATCACGGAAACTCGATCTGAACTCCTGAGGTACTCCACAGACTTGATTTCTGATGGTATTATTTTCCTTGGGATCCTGTCAGCTCGCGGGTGGGCACACGAGCGTTTAACGCCACATGTTCGTGTCCTCGCGTCTCATCAGAATACGCGTGTTGTTTTTTTTTTCAATTTCGCTCTTAGTTGTTGTCGGTCAGACGTTGAGGATTTGAAACCGGGATGGTTTGCATGTTACCGAACAGGTGTGCCGAAACCTTTACCCCTTTGAAATGTATACATCACACGGCAGCGCGGGGCCGAGGCGGCACGGTAATACCCGACCTGTGTTTGTTTTCACAAAAGGAACGCTGACAAGTCTGTGGCCAAAACACGAGCGATGCCATGCAAATCACTGCACCTTGCCACACAAGTTGCTGCGCCATACACGAGTCACGTCTCTGTTCTTGTATCGTATTCTCGAGGCCTCCGAGGTGGAATTGTTATCGGGCCGGACTTGCGATCCAGAGGCTGCCGTTTCGATACAATCTCCCGGCACGGCAGTTGATGCACCAAGTTTTTTTGTTTTTAAATCACCCCGTTCTCTTCGCAGCCCTTGTGCAGCGCTTTGTGACCCTCGGGTGAAAGGCGCTATATAAAACGCTATTATTATTATTACTGATGTAGGTTTTCACGGCTCGATTCATGATGGTTGCTCTTCAGACGTGGCTAGCATTTCTCTACCCTATCTCCCTCGCAAAGCAGAGAGGAGAACACACTGTTCCAACAGCTCATTCACAGAGAGTCCTGTACTGTGTGTGAAGTCATCGTACATCGACATATAATTTGGGTATTGAATAGTACCTGTGTATATGTCAGAGAGTGGGGTCTTAGATACTTGACATCTGTTGATCTTCTGACAGCCGTGATGCACGGCGATGCAGGAGGTCGCGGGAGACCACGTGTGCGGATCCCCGCTGTCATCCTGCAGGTCCCACGAGGCGAGAGCGAGCCGCACCAAACCAAACGCGCCGCCGCACCTGCTTAATCCTGGAATGGAAATAATTTTTAAAAAGGCTCTTTGTAAAAAATAAAAAAAAAATTCCTAAAGCGCAGCATTGTTTCTAAATAACCCAATGTTCTGTGTGTATTTCAAGGGTATGTTAACAATCCTCTGGCATGACACGGTCGCCCCAATAAGAATGAACGCTTGCTCTAGGAAGGTGGACATTTCTCGGAGGCCTGAAAAGCACACCAATCCGGATTTGCTGCAGGAGGCACCTTGACTTTGGTTTGTAACGGCTAACGCAATTCTGCATCAGTGTTCATGATTTGCAACATGAATTAGAAAAAAAATGGTTTACGCAAGTTGTTCTTGTATCATTTAAAAATGCAGTCAGGTCGAATAACCTAGACAGCAGCATGTGTGTGGACGGTGGGAGGAAATTGTAATAACCGGCGAAACCCCACGCGGACACGGGGGAGAACATGCGATCTCCACAGAGGAAGGTAACACAGCCGGGATTCGAACCCGGGCCCTTCTTGCTACCTGCCGCGCCGCCACCGTGCCTCCCGAGTGATGCTCAGCAGGCGAACCTCCTCTATGATGTAATATTAAAACGGGCAATTTCCTCCACATTCCTCTCGATGCATTCCTGGTCGCTGCCGGCAGGTGCACATGTTGCGGTCGAATAAATGAATGAAGTTTAGTGTTTGCTGTGATGGATCGGCGTCCCATCCTAAGCATAGGCCTGCCTTGCGCCCTGTGTCTGCCGGGATAGGCTCTGGGTCACCGCAACCCTCTACAGGATTAAGCGGTTTTTTTACAATGATGATGATGATCATCAATTAGAGAGTCGATGTTAACTTATAATTCAAATCCGAATACACTCTTATTTTGTGCTCTTGTTGTCATCACGAGTGGATATGTGAGACCTTCCCCTCTCCTGTCATTAAAACGTGAAATTTCCACCACTTCTCCAGTGGTTGCACATTTTATTGACAAAAAGAACTCTTCTCTGACTTGAAAAAAAACACGTTTTCATTAAATTGATGCACCGAGATATTCTTTGCGAGTAAATCCACACATTAGACACTAAATCATGCTGCCTGTTAAACGTGGGGGATGAATAGCTGGGTCCTTGAGAAGTATTGGGAAGGGCGAGCCGTGCCACCTCTGTGGCTGTTCTTTAATCAAGTCAAGCGGCAGAGTCTCCCTGCTCCAGCGAGCAACCGCCTGGATGTTTGAACAAGAGGGAAACTATACACGGTTACACTGCCGATTCGGTTGAATTAAATGCAAACGCCAACTTTTAGGATGTGTTATTTCGTGCAATCATTGGTGACAGGGCTGAGATCATCACCCGCCTTGCTGCACATAAGGCCATTTTACTCGAGGCAGCAAGCCGGGGTTTGAACCCAGGCCTCGAAGGACCCGGCTTCCCGCACCGACGTAGGCTTTAGTTAGAATAATACAGCGCACCGCCATCTTGTGCACTTGTACTAGCGAATATTAAATCTTTCCATGGAATGCGTGTTAAAGCGTGTGACTTCATCACACGTACGTACAATGCATATAATTGTCTGCCTACTCACGTGATCCATGCGGTGGATCGGTCATGTCCATTGGCAGCCCTAAGCCTGCGCTGCAAATTCAACGTTCCCATGGCAGAGTGACAGAGGAAAAGGCTGTTCGCATAATTCACACTGAGAATTACTCTCAAGAGCTGCTCTTTCGGGATAGCCCTGTCTCGCTCGCCACAGCTATCCCGTATGAGCGGCTACTGAGAGCAATTCTCATAGGTCGAGCGGTGAAAAGTTACATCAATAGGAAGTTAACCGGACACATTTTGATCACTGTGGTTTCGGTCAAAGTGGTGTTCATTTTAATCCATCCCCAGAAGAATGAAGTGGCCGAATTGACCCATTAATTTATTCATTCTCAGTCCCCATTTAATCCTAAACAGGATCACGGTGAGCCGGAGTCCAACCCAGCGAAGGATGAAACGCCAGTCCAGCGCAGGGCACCGATAGCAATTTAATCAGGAGGTCAATCAACCTGATGATAATAATAATAATAGCATGTATAGAGCGCCTTTCACCCGAGGGTGACAAAGCGCTGCACAAGGCTGCGGAGAGAACAGCATGTCAATAACATCAAGACAGATTAACTGAGAGTCAAGCAATAGCGATAAATTATAGGACATAAAAACCTAGGCAGCAGCAGCAGCAGGAGCATCAGCGTGTCTGGCCGGTGTGAGCCAAATCAACCGGCCCGACCAGGATTTGAACTCTCAACCTTCTTGCTGCAAGGGGGGGTTGGTCGGAGCGGCGGCACGGAGCTGAGCTCCCGCAGCGCTACCTCACACGTGATCCCCCGGAGGCGCCCACTCTAAATAAAATGACAAACCTGCAGGAAATTAACAGTGAGTGAGCGCGGAAACGGTATCCAGGGCCGAGGTGGGGCTCGGCGCAGCCAGGAGCGTGATGGGTGCCCACACCCCCCCACACACACCCAGCCAGCCAGCCCGCCGTGCTCGGGCAACACTCGGGCGAGCTTGCGAGCGTGGGAGACACCGAACAAACACCGGGTCGAAACGGCCCCGTAATTTGTGTTTGTACTGCGCTCACAAATATTGTTTCTTTTTTTTTGTGTGTCCCCGATTCGCCGCTGCGACGTCCGATTGATTGTGGACTTTCAAATCCGGCTGCAGCGGAGAGGTGAGGGGTGCTCGACTCACGAGTCGGAGAGGGTCGTGGGTTCAAATCCCGGCCAGGGATTGGCTGAGTCAATCAGCCACTCCGGGGTTGATAAAATAGGTACAGCTTTGTGCCAAGGCAACAGCGGTGGTGCTTTGGGAGAGGTGGTGAGTCTTGTCACGAAACTGTGGAACTTCCACCGCTGGCTCAGGTGTCGCGGATGTGTCGATAGAGAGAGGAGCGCTGCGCCGACGCTCGTGTCGGTACGGAGACAAGTTCGACTTTTAAAAATATATAATGTATTAATTATCGTACTGATCCCATAAAATTGTCAAATTTAATTCGTGATCCCACACGAGCTGACAATCTTGTATTACAGTTGTATTGTTTAAAGTGTTTATATTTAAAGTTCGTTCCACACAAGAGAACTTAACAAAATACGTCAAGCACAACGCACGTGGCATGTTTAAACAGGTTTTACGATGACAGTTACCACCAATATACTCAGGACAAATTGTTCATAAACCGGTTTGAGTAAAAATAAAGCCAGGATTTCACCGTGTCACTTAACATACCCGGCGCGTGCGTATCGAGAGAATAATGAGAGGCCGATGAACGGCCGCACTATAATGGCCAGGCTCCACTTTTCACAATCACTGCATCTCTTGTTGAGCTCGCTGATGCAAAGTGGAAGTGATCTCATTACCTGCCCAAGGCAAGGTGTCTGGGCCCAGTAGCCACCCACACACTCGGCCGCACGCGCGGCCACACATACTCACACGCGCCTACCACTCTGTAGCCCTTCCTTCTCTGTGCATTAACAGAGACAAAAATCGCCCGTATAGCCTCTAAATGACTGCTGCGGCAACGTGTTGTCCGCGAGCATCTATTAATTTACAGCACGGTAGACTCGAGAGTGGATGGCCGGCACCACGCTCGCTCGCCTTTGTCTTTCACTTGCCTTTATATTTACACACCGCACCAGGTGCTCACTGAAGGCTGAGTCGACCTACGGAACTCCTAGGACCAGTTCAAATATTCGTCGCTGATGTCGGCCGAGCGCAGGAATCGAACTCGGGTAGCAAAGTTTGCGGCTCCTGCGCCAAGCGTCGCACTGCCGCTCCCCGCTCGACACACACACGCGCACACGCGCGCACACATTCGTGCCCACACACGCACACACGAGCGCAACCTTGGCTGTCAAACTTGCCACAGAGTGCCTTCCCCATTTCAATCTCTGTTTATTTATACATTGGCCGTTTTAGCTGTCAGCTTTTAAAAGCTGGCGCTCTGTGAGGAAGAGGTGGTGGTCGGCGGGGGCTTAAATGGATGTTGTGACAGCTAAGCCACCCCTTTGGTGGTCCTAGCTGCTGCCGTCTGGCCGTGATATCTGCTGATCTCTGCCAGTGCAAGCTCCCCTCACCCCGTCCTCCGCCCCAACTCCCCCCACTTAACCCTCCCCGAACACATTCCGTGTTTAATAGGATGCACAAATGTGTCTGAACATCTGGGGTGGGATGGGGTGCGGGAAACCACTTTGTAAAATTATACTAATTTAAGAATGGTATAACGTTTAGGTATTTCTATGTTTTTTGCTGTCATTGTTGACATGCTGTTCTCTCCGCAGCCCTTGTGCAGCGCTTTGTGACCCTCGGGTGAAAGGGGCTCTATAAAATGCTATTACAATTATATTTATAGGACGGCACGGTGGCGTAGCGGTGAGTAGCGCCGCCGCCTCTCAGCAAGAAGACACCGGGTTCGAATCCCGGCTCGGGTGCCTTTCTGTGTGGCGTTTGCATGTTCTCCCCGTGTCAGCGTGGGTTTTCGCCGGGCACTCGGGTTTCCTCCCACAAGTCCAAAGACATGCTCCTGCATAGGTTAATTGGCCTGCTGACTAAATTGCACCCCGGTGCCCTGTGATAGACTGGCGTCCATTCCTGGGTATAGTCCTGCTTTGCGCCCTGTGTCCGCCGGAATAGGCTCCGGCTCACCGCAACCCTGTACAGGATTACGCGGTTTCTGATAATGAATGAATGAATGAATTAGTAATTTGATGACAAAGTTTCACAGTAGCGAGCATCCCAAGCAAACCGCAGCGTTCAGCCCGAACCTCGGAGCCCAGTGTGCGCCACCGACAAAGCAGCCTGGGCATTTGTGAAATTCAATACAGGAACCATTAAGCCAAAGTGAATTCAGCATAATTGCTTACAAAGTATTAACCATATGTTTCATGCGGGATAAATATAGCCGCATAATTGCCGTGAATAATTGCATATCTTAAGATTAACGGAATGTGCCAATATGGCCGCTGAGAATGCCGTTCTGAATGAATCACTAAATGAATGATTTAAATGTGGCTCGCAACAGTGTGAGTAGGGAAGACGATGCAACGAGACAGATATATGGATGTGTATTGTTACAGCAGAAAATACCTAGTATTATCTGCAAGCCCTAGTGGGCTTGCAAACCCACTAGGTATTTTCTGGTGGGATAAATACAAAGACAGAGACCCCCGTATAGCCTTAACATACCGTAGGGTCAAGTGCCGTTCGCGAGCACCTATGAAGGTCGACACTGCACTCGAGGAGGTGGGTTGACCAGCACCACGCCCGGCCGCCTTTCCCTCTTTAGTGACGATGTTTACACACCGCACTAGGTACTTATTTGAGGCGGAGTTGACCTAGTGCTGGCCCAGGACCGGTTCAGAAAATCGTCACTGGTGTCGGCCTTGAGCAGGATTCGAACTCGGGTCATAACCAGGTTTGTCGCCCAACTGAAGCTGAAAAATAAACTGTTAAAATGTCATATTTAGCCCACGCTTCACTGGACATGGCGTACAGTTTTAGCGTGCGCAGTGCTCATTGTAGAGGTTCACCTGGCAATGTTGCCCCGTCGCGTAACGACAATAGCTCTAGCGCGTAACGGGCGGCGGAATAAACCCCGCGCCGAGTCACAAGGAGCAGCACGTGACACACGACACACCACCAGCGAAAGTGCCTCCTGCACGGTCAATTGAGCGTTGAGTGGCTGGTGCTGTTATCGCACACACGGGCAGCGCGCCTGACACCACACTCAGCCGCCTTTGTCTTCTCAGGGCTGTTATGGACAACAAAAGCAGAGACGGCTACTCGTATTACACAGCAGAGTCGTCCCAGGGCAGGTCCAGCTCAGCGTTATATTCCGATTGCCACTGGTTAGTCTTCGCGTTGGGATGTTGCCACCTGTCCTGGTTTTCACAGAACAAGTCATTCAACATCTTGTTTGTTTCCAGCAATAGAGGGTAAAGTCCTCTCTCTCTCTCTCTCGTGTTCTGTTTGTCCCATGCACGATATGTCCCGGGTTTTTTGTGCCTCTGCGTTGGAAACCCTGTCTGCGCAGCTGGGATTCGGACTCGTCACCACAATTGCATTGCAGTGCGCTAACTGTGACTCCATATAGTTATGCACTCACCCACGGCACACATATTATCGAATTCACGAATTACGTATTTAAACAATGCATGTGCAACTCAAGATCTCATATAGTAAGCACCACTCCGGGCTGCCTTTGTCTCCCTAGCAGCGATGTTTACACATCGCACCAGGTGCCCATTTAAGCTTGAGTCGACCTCGGAGAGGCCTAGGACCGGTTCAGAAAATCGTCACCGGTCTTGGTGGCCACGGGCGGGATTGAAACTAGGGTGGGCCGGGTTCACAGCGCAGCGCGCTAACCGCTACACCACCTCTCTCGATAATAATGTGATTATGTTCCATGAGACGCGCGCACACACGCGCGCACACTCGGGGGCGGCCCTCCACACCTGCGTTCTTTGCTGTGCTGTCGGGGAAGGGGCTTGGATTACACTGCCATAAATACGCGGCGCTTAAACACCTCTAGAGCACATCTGGACTTTTTAAACATTCTGCAATATATTCAAACCACCAAGGATGATATTTAAACCGGCCTAAGCCGAAGGGGCCACACACTAAGAGCTGCATTCGGCCGCATCCCCTCGCTGCCCCGTAACCTCTTTTGGCCAAGTCGCATCTCAATGTAATTCGCCAGCCGATCCCAACGCGCCGCTCCGAGGCCCTCTCTCCGTGTGTGTTTTCTCTGGCAGCCCGTCGCTGCTGGACGCCGCAGTGAAGGCCCCGCAGATGCGCGCGCCGCCGCTTGTTTAGCAGAGCGCTAGCGGCGAGGGGTGCGCGCCTCTGTCCCCATTGTAAGAGCACGTGTACATCTGCGCTCGGCGGGATCGTAGGCTTAAACGTTGTTTTATTTCTGTGATGGGGAAAAAACAACATATTTGCGAGGTAGGGTTTCACGGCTCGACGCTTGAAGGTTGCTCTACAAAGCTGTTCTTACGGGATAGCCGTGTCACTGAGCACGCTCCCTCTCTCTCTCTCCATCTCCATCGTGACGTTTTTTTATTACTCTTCAATAAGAGAGCCAGCGATATTATCAAGAGTACATCGGGAATAGATCCAGGTTTAAGCAGTCATGTCAGCGGAAATAATCATCAACAAGAGACGTCAGGAAGACGTGTTACAACTTGAAATAATATTGCTCGTAGAGCGGGCACCGTGATAGTGGAAGCAAATACCGATAATATGATCAATTGTTTACAAGCTTTCAGTTCACAAATATTCTATTTCTACGTGTTTAACATGAAGGCTTTTGTGACCGATGTTATTCATAATATATTCCCCCGCCCTCCCATTTATATAAAGACTCAGAATCCGTAAGTCATCTGCAGAACCTTTGTTCGACATACCTGATAAAGCTGATTGCAACTATCAGCGAAACGTCGTGTTCCATTGTCAATGTTGTGGGTTCGCTCTCCAACACACCAGTGTGCTGAAGTAGTAAAACATTGACACATTTTGTTCACGTGACGAACCTTACTAATTGTCTGTGTCGGGTGGTGGCGGGTCGACGACATTTCTTTTGGACCCAACCCATCACCGGGGCTGTATTATGGATTCTATTTGTTTATTCGCGGCACTCAAACGGAGCGAGAGCCACTGGCGGTAACGTGCTGGCGGATTAGCGTGCTGGAGGGTAGCGCGCTCGGTCTGGCCGCTAGCCGGCTTGTTCTGCCGGAGCCTGTGTCTCGTGGTGAATGGACTCATCGGGGGTAATCAACGACATAAAGGGCGACTCCCAGCACAGTGTCGTGCCGCGGCGCGGAGCGAGGCGCAGCGTGGGACACTCCGATTGTTTCTGCCCAGTGGCCCTGAAATCGGTGGCTTCGCGAGAGGGCTTAAGGGCAGCTTTATCTGGGACTGAAGGCCCCCTAGTTCCTTGTAAATAAAACTCAAGAATCATCAATCCGTGTCTCTTCTGGACCCTTTGTTGTCACAAGACGCCAATTAAGCGTGAACCAAGCTACGCTAGTACTGGTCTTCTTCTTCTTTGCGATTCTTCGAAACACGATGGTCAGCTTCTGGACATCGTTGTCTTTCAGCTCGGCCTCGAAGTGGTGATTGCTCTTCAGAGCTGTACTTACGGGATCGTCGTATATAGAGGCTGGAGCGGACGGATGGATGGATGGAGTATGTGAACATAAATATGTGCACATTGATTTGAGGATGGATTGTAAGTGTTTTGGATGCTGGAGGAAACTGGAGTTGCCAAAAGAAGACCCACACAAACGAGGAGGTAGCACTGACCTATCTGTACATATAATAATAATCTACTTTTGTAACGCGCGCAATTGCTCCGGGCGCGTTGCACCCACTTTCTGTACTTCCATCTCTTGCCCAGATGGTTGAGACTTTAGAGTCTCTCCCCACTGGATTACATGTGCCCCGTCTACCAATCGCGCCTTCAGTGCGCGCGGATTTGTGACGTTACTACTGCAGCGTATAATTTACCAAAACCAAATGCAGATTAAAGGACTTTGTTGGCTGTGGCGCCCCGGAACAAATGGAACGATACCACTTTGGCGAATTAACACTGGCGTTTAGCGACAATTACAGGCCTATGCTCGTGATTGAACGCTCATTTGAGCAGGAAACCGCCGTGACCTCTGTTGCAGATCATTATCGGAAACATTAACAAGGAGTTTAGTAGTTTTTTTGTAACGGAAAACAATATATTTGTACTTAGTAAATACACACTACTGCTATTTAGCACCAAGTTTTGTTTGTGTGAGACATATATCTTGCAAAAAAGAATGTAAGCAGAAATATAATAATAATAAGACTGTCTGTCGACTGTGACACAGGGAGATGAGATGATACGACTGTCTACCTGGATCAATAATTGACCAGGCCCGGATTTTATTACATCGTGATTTGTAAGATACTATTAACATCATCCTGAATCGATCCAAATGCTTGACGGATTTGAAACATCATGTTTTGTCCTTTCATACCATTTGCAAAAAAGCGTAGGCTCTGGCTCACCTCAACCCTGTACAGGATTAAGCGATTTCTGAGAATGCATTAATTAATAAATATATCAGTGACATTTGACATTTGAACCTAATATCGAATAAATGCCACGCAGACTGACAAATAGACAAACAAGCATCCTGGAGAAAAATAATGGCCAAGTCAACTCTCTACCTGGATGAACACTTTGAAAAATAAATGGTTATTTGTTAAAGATCTATAAGAATTAAGATTTACCGAAGCAGTGATACTTAAGGAAGTGAACCATGGGGGAATTCGTTGACCCTCTTGTAGCTGATAAGCTTACAGATGGGACAGAAGGGGATAAATTCATCACTTTGGAAATCACACTGACATATAGATTAAGTCTTTCTCTAACCCAGTGCCACAACATGCCCGATGTTTGCTGTTGCAGACGGGTGCAGCTATTATTGCTTGTTAGAAAGAAAAAGAAACTGAACTAAATAAAAAAAGGGTTGAGAGTAATTGTTTAAACCGCGGGAGATTACCTGGGGTGGATTAGGAATC
>JAZEWU010000017.1:7783468-7799187 GCA_036362915.1 Geotria australis | reverse complement strand
CGCAACACCCGCGACTGCGACGCGCCTTGTCCAACGCGCGCCGCCGTGCGTCCCTCGGTGTCCACCCGGCGTGCGCTCTCCGTGAAAAGGGGGGTCGGCGGAACGTTCTGTGGCCGAGTCTATTTACGCAGCTGTCGTGTCTCCCGCTCGACCAGAATCGCACGCGGGCGCGTGTGCAAACAGTGCATAATTGTGAGATTATCGCTGCACGCAACTCCGCTCGCGCATTCCTTTTGATTCCTGCGGCAGAATTTCCGCGCGCGCAGAGAAGACGCTTCTCGGCGAGTCGGACCGCCGCTCGCTCGCGGGGACGCGCGCTTGCAGCGAGCGACTGGGCGTGCGGCCCGCGGTGTGGCCCGTCTCTCTCCGGCCCCGGTTCTGGAACGAGAGACCAGGCCCGCGCCACGCTTAGCGAATAAGCGGAAATACACAGTAAACGCTGTTTCTGCCGGATTAAACGGGTTGCTCCCCCCCCAATGGTCGGGATATCCGGGCAGGATTCTACACCCGGACGTGGTTTCTGGTGCCGATCCCCTTCAGTCGGAGGGTCTCCGGATCGTCCTTTGTCTGGAACCTCCACCCAGGCCTGTTCCCCAAAGGGAGACCCTAGCAGGAGTGCTAGACTCCAGGTTATGTAGCTCAAGGGTTTATTGGAACACGCAAAACCCTACACTACGATAAGGTTACGATGCATGGGGGGGAACATCAACAGTAAGGGTATACATATGTCGGAGATGATGTTGGTACATTTCTGCGTTGTGTTTTCTTGTCGCCTCGTGCGTCAAGCGGCCATTCGAGTCGAACTTCCGCGCAACTCGATGTCCTGCGTGCTTCACACGGCAACAGAAACCCGTCACTTTTCCACGTGCTCTCTAATGGCGTGAATGTATATCCGTAACGGTGGGGGAAACAACTCCTTTAAAAAAACAAAAACATATTTTATTGCAAACGGCACAACAACAACGGCGCCGTGCGGCTCGTGCGGGAAGTCGATGAATGATACAGAAGCGACCTCTCATCGGGCCGCGAACCACCGCTCCCGACACCCCCCTCCTCCTCGGCCAGGGAGACGTGGGCTCCGTGGCCGGGATGCCGGCGGCGGGAGCGGAGCGCTGACGCCGCGTGGCCGTGCAGTGTTCGCGTCGTTCGAGACGAAGCCGGACACGCGTCGATTTACTCTTCCTGCCCTTGGTTATTTCGTTCCTTCCCCATATCCATCTCTAATCCATTCATATTAAAAACAACAAAATGTATATTGTTTTATCAAGTCGCAATAAAAGTGGTTATTCTGCCAATGTACGTACGCATTATGTTACTTATTGGTTATGGTTTGTGTTTCATATTCTTTGTTTTTAATGCGGCATCCAAAAAACGCAAGCGTGTCCACCCAACTTTGCCGCCTTGAGCCAGCGGTGGAAATTCTACTTTCCTATGACGGGTCCCGCCTCTGCACGGGACAGCTACTGTAGACGTTTCGTAACACCGTATTTATTCTATCGACGGCGCTGTGGGACGATGTGATCTAGAATGGACCCCTGACTGAGATTTGAACTCGTAACCTTCTGGTTGTGAGTCGCGTGTTCTGCCAACAGCCGCACGATTATTGTGTTTCGTCAGGGCTCTGGGCTGCACGATTTTCATATTTACTATTTATTCTAGCTCGGGGTTTTTTCTTCTTCTAGTTTTCTTAAGGCCAATAGGGGTGTCTCTCACGTTAGTGCTGTGCAGTGTTTTGATTGGACGAGCCTCCACGCGGCTGCCACTCAAAGCGCGCGAGAGGACAAGCAAACCGAGACGGCGCGCATTGCGAGCGCCGATATAAACAAAATGAACAACAACATTATTCTTACGAAACCGAACGTATAACTAACTGGCCGCCTTTTTTTTGTTGTTGCATCCCTCTACCCAAACAGCTGCAGGCCCGGCGCGCAGGGCACGGCGAACGCTCAAGCGTTCCGTTTGCAGAATCTGTTTTTCATTAAAATTATCTGCCTCACTTGTGGCATTGCAACCGCAACCACTCATTAGCCCCGAACTTCCCGTGCGGGCGGGCGGGCGGGCAGGCAGGCAGGCGCTCGGCCCGGACAGTAAAGACGCGGACCCGGAGTTGACCGAGCGGTGGGCAGCGGGGCACGCTGCCCTCCGCTCGGCACCCGTCGAGCCGAGCGATGCCCCGCCAAAGTTGCGCCGATGCCACCGTGCCGCGCGGCTGTACGGTGTTCGTTCGGTGTTGAAGGTGTTTGTTTGACTCGGGGTGCGCGAGAAAACCGCAGAGAGGCGGGGAGGGGGAAGGCCGCCGCGTGGTTGGCAGGGGCCAACATTTACCAGACGTTGTCTCCTATATATGACGTTATTCGCCAATTCATTAATTAGTGGGTTTTTGTTAAGTTGTCGGGGGGGAACCCGGAGAATCTGGGGATAACCCAGGCAGAACAGGGGGAGAATACGCACATTCATGAACAAACAGGTGCCCGAGGCAGGAATCGAACCGCCTCGAGGCGGGATTGTCACCGGTGCCCAGGTATTCCCGGAAACGTCAGGGGTACTGTCAATAGCATCTCTCACCATTGTTGAAATCATCACACTCATTGTCAACAACTTGGCCCACAGTAGCCTCGGAGCCCCGGATGTTTTGCGACGACGGCGCGCTTGGGACGGGGCACGATCGACCGAGCGCGCGGCGGCCCATCGCCGCGACCACCATTTTACCAGCACACAACAGCGGCAAACAAACAAGCAACATTTTGCCGACGACAAAAAAAAACCACACACATCGGAGCGGCTTTCGCCAATTCCTGCGACGTGAAGTCATGTGGCCGGCACTTCCAAGCCGCGGAGATTATCCGGAACCATGGAGAAAACGAGCGGCCACACACACGTGTGGTGGTCCGCATGTGTACATTTCTCTTGTCTCGTGTCCATCTCCTGCGCTAATCCCTCGCGGGTCCCGCAGACGCACCCTCTCGGCCGCCATGTGCACCGAGTTCACCGGGGTTGTATGAAAACAAACCTGATCCCTTAAGTAACCATTCAGCCCCTCTGGTGCATGGAGCCACGGACCCCACTGGTGAGAGAGGGAGGAAAAGAGAAGCGGAGAGAGAGAGATAGGTGGCCGCGTGGCTTAGGAGCCTAATGCCTCTGTCAGAGCGCTGAGCCAGCACTGCTGAGGCGCCTAGGTTCGAATCCGGGTTTCAGCCGCCCGTGCTTAAACGGAGCTCTCAGGTGTAGCGAGGTGCGAGGCGAGGCCCGGTCACCTTTGACTGTGCAACGAAAAGATACTCGATGTGGGTTGTCACTTAGGGCGGCACGCTGGCGTAGTGGGTAGCGCTGCCGCCTCACAGGAAGAAGGTCCCGGGTTCGAATCTCGGCTCGGGGGCCTTTCTGTGCGGAGTTTGCATGTTCTCCCCGTGTCCGCGTGGGATTTCGCCGGGCACTCCGGTTTCCTCCCACTGTACAAAGACATGCTGCCAGGTTAATTGGCGTACTGACAAAATTCCCCCAGGCGCCCTGCGATGGACTGGCGTCCAATCTTCGGTGTTCCCCTGCCTTGCGCCCTGTGTCTGTCAGGGTGGGCTCCAGCTCACCGCGACCCTGTACGGGATTAAGCGGTTTCTGAAAATGGATGAATGAATGAATGAAAATGGATGGATGGATGGTTGTCACTTAGTCACGTGTATTCATGTAGACAATAAACCACGATTTATCACTGAGTTGTGATTTGTCACTTACCGAAACGTCCTGCTGTATTTCAGCGATGGGAACTAAATAACAACAGGTCCGATTTAAAACGCGCACACTATTGGCGCTAACACAAGCCATTGGTGCGCGATGCGAACTATCCAGGTTAACTTCAGTTGACCGGAGCAGAATGTTACGGTCGGATGCTCTCCCTGACGCCAAGCTCCTTTAGTCGTAGGTTCTTTGGATCGCTGTTTGTCTGGATTCCCCCCTCAATAATATTCACCAACGCAGACCCGAGCAGGAGCGCTGGACTCCAGACCTGTTCACCAAGGGAGGCCCTAGCAGGAGCGCTCGACTCCAGGTGACACAGCTCTGGGGTTCATCGGAACACGCGAGCCGCTCCACCACGATAAGGTTACAAGACGCGAGGAGGGGCTCGACACCCAATGTGTGGGAGCAGCAATCGAACGCTCAATGTTGTCATAAGTGAGCGAGTTCTCACAACGGAGAGAATAGCAAAGTGATGAAGTCTCACCGCGCGATGAGATGTAACATCACAACTGACGGCCAATAGTTGTTTAATGTTTCATAGTTTTGGCAGCAAAAAAAAATGCACATTCCACCGTTTAAATACGGGCCTCCAAAATAAACACTGAAGCTAAGCCGTAATACTTTTCACTCGATGTTGTGTGTTACATAAAGAGGCGTGCGTTGAGTTGAACGGGACGCCATTTCAGCACCGCAATAATGTACGTCTTTATTCGACCAGACCCTTGACCTGTTTATTGCACTGTGCTATCCTGGCCATGTCAAAACATGTTTGAGGCAGAAACGTATCTCTTTTTTTTTTGTTGAAATAAAATAAAAACATAACACGAAGACTTCCACGACCAATATTTTACACAATGAAGTGTCCTTGGGTTAGGTCAGGTGAAAGGTGGGTTGGCGACACTTTTACGTGACCTGATCCAAAAACACTTTATTACGTTGAAAAAAAAACCGACACATCCTCTTATCGCCGTCCGTTGCCGCAAGAAGCTGTCAAGTGAGCAGCTTCTGACAAGCGCGAGGAGCTCCTAAGCGTCTGTGTTGTTAGCCACAATGGGCGTGTTGACACAGAGACGAAAGTCACTCGCTGCGTGAAGCACTCCTTGCGTTAGGCCCTCGGCCCGCGTCGGCCGCGTTGGAATAACACATCGGGAGCCGATGGGCGGCGTGTGGATGGTCGCCAGGGGCCTCGCGTGCGGCGCGATCATCAACCCCGCCACCGTCGCGATGACCAAGTCGTGACGGTGGAGGTTGCAACGGTGCTGTTACCGCTTCTCCAGGGCTACGAACGCTAAACCTCGTTGATAGTTGCTTTTCAAAGCTCTTCTTTCGCGTTGCGGCTATCCCGACAGGACGGCTCTTTAGAGCGATTGTCATGCATTGATCTGTGAAAACCTACATTTAAACCTGGTTCATCACTTGATTCAGATGATTGCCACTAGAAAATGAACACGTTTAGAAATTAACATGTTCCATCCATCCATCCATTTTCTAAACCGCTTGTCCTGGTGAGGGTCGCGGTGACAGCAGTCCAAGGAGAGTGGACCAGACATCCCTTTCCTCAGCAACAGACTCCAGCTCTTCCCGGGGGATTCCCAGCCGTTCCCAGGCAAGCCGAAGGATATAATCCCTCCAACGTGTCCTAGGTCGGCCTCTAGGTCTCCGCCCGGTGGGCCGCGCCTGGAATACCTCCCGAGGGAGCCTTCCGGGGGGCATCCTTACCATATGCCCGGACCACTTCAACTGGCTCCTTTCAATCCCAAGAAGCAGCGACTCTACTCCGAGGTTGTCCCGGATTTCTGTGCTCCTCACTTTATCACGGAGAGTGAGCCCAGCAACCCTGCGGAGAAACCTCATGGTTGCTGGGCTCACTCTCCGTGATAACATGTTATTATTTGCATATAACGCACACACTGTTTGTAGGGAATATACAATGTGTGCCCATAGTGTGGACAGAGAGGCCTCATTCTTAAACTTCAGAAGCAGATCTGTGATAACAACTGATGGCATGGATGCTAGTTGGTAACTCTGCGTTTTGCAATGTCACTCAATATACATTGAACTTTCTGAAAAGTAAAGGTTATCATCCTACTGCAGCGTTCACACAGGACCACCCGCTTTGTTGTATCAAGCATTTGTTGTATCGCAGGAATCACGCATCCAGAGCTTACAAGCTCACTGGGTATTTTCAGATGTAATAATAAACATCTATATATCCATCAGATATATTTCTATTATTTAGCCACAATTTCGCTTCGATTGATTCCGCGTACTTTGCCACCCGCTTGTAACAGCTCCAACCGCCGGGCAACGACAGTTGGCTGTAACTCACGCCTCTCACTTCCACAGGCGAGACTGCGGGCACAAGCACAGGAAGCCCACGAGTGGCTGTGATTAGCAGCTCTGAGAGGGTTTGGGTTTTGCGACCAGGGGATTAGAGCAGCTGACGAAATGAGCTCAGGACAATTGTCCCCGGGGAACGCGCCTCCCAGCCGCGGCTCCCCGCGCGGCCTGGGAGCTACTTGGGTTGCCATCGCCGGGCAAATCCGTCCCGCGAGGAATCCGTGGCCGACTGCACCCGAGATGTCACGATCCCCGAGACCTGCCTTTCACACGACCTTAACCCCGAGACCCATAATTGCCCGAATACGGAGACTGAATTGAATTAGGCCGAGCGCGCTATCATTGGCGCCTGTTTATTTTGTTCTGCCGCTCTGCAAAAACTGCGGCTCCTGCGGTTCAAGCCGAGGGATGGGGCTTTGTTTTCTTTAATCATCGGATACATTTTTCTAAAGCTGCTCTTGCCTACAGTGGCTTGCGCGCGTACATTTGTCACACGGTAGTCTGACGTTACATCGTGCCACGGCACCTTGCTACGTGACGCACATTGGTTTTAGCGAATTATGCACTTTGAATGCACGTGTATCTGTGTGCGTGTGAGCAGCGGTGGCGCAGTGGTTAGCGCGCTCGGCTACAAACCTGGCAACCCGAGTTTGAATCCCGCTCACGGCCAACACCAGTGACGATTTTCTGAACCGGTCCTGAACCTGGCCGAGGTCGACCGATCCTCAATTGACTACCCAGTGCAGTGTGTAAACATTTGCACTAGGGCGACAAAGGCGGTCGAACGTGGTGCTGGTCACCCACCCCCTCCTGTGCCGTGTCAACCTTAACCAGTTGCTCACTAACCGCACTTGCCCCTACAGGCCGTCCGGGCTATACGGGGAATCTTTGCCGTCTGCGCGCGCGTGCACGTGTCCACTCCTAACTCGTGCATGTGTGCACCACATCTGAGCTATTTGTTTTGAAAAATATGAAACATTTCGCGAGGGGTAGGGGTGGTGGTGGTGGTGGGGGTGTGGGGAGCGGTAGCTCAGTGGTTAGCGCGCTGGGCTACAAATCTGGCGGCCCGAGTTCGAATCCCGCTCACGGCCAACACCGGTGACGATTTTCTGTACCGGTCCTGGGCTTACCCCAGGTCGACTCAGCCTCAAATGAGTATCTGGTGCGGTGTGTAAACATCGCTACCAGGGAGACAAAGGCGGCCGGGCGTGGTGCTTGTCACCCACCCCCTTCATAGGTCGACACGGCACAGTCTGTTAAGGCTACACGGGGGATCTTTGGCTTAGGTGAGCGGGAGGCCGGCTTGCGCGCGGGGTGGTTAGCCGGGGTGGGGGGGTCACCCACCCACCCACGCGGGCCGCGATCCGAGAGCTCACACGGCGATGACGAGAGCACGGCTCGCCTTCCGCAGAAGATTTCCCTTCCCCAGCTGCGTGCCCTCAGCAGGGCACCCTGTAGCTGGGCCACGGGGTCAGCTTCTGAGTAGTGGCTTAACCTTAATGGAATCTTTTTTTTGCCCAACCCCCCACCCCCACCCCCCCGTGTGTGCGTGTGTGACATTCTGTTGAAGGATTTTAGTTTTTCTTTCAGTGGCCTGTTATTTCAGGTTCACCTGCATCTGTCTGTGGGACGCACTAACGGAGGCATTGCTTAAAGGCGACGTCACTTAGCTGATAAATGGTTTCGTGCGTGCGTCGAGCGTTCGCGAAAACGCACGCGTGTTGCCGCTCGTGGCGAGATGCTCGGTGCCGTTGGAGCAATTTACGTTTTGGTGGACGTTTTTTTAAAGAACTTTAATTGTCGTGAACAGAAGCACGGAAACAGATTAACAGATAAATACCATTATCCAGCACTCTGGGGATTTTGAAACAGCTGTTAGTGAGAGCCAATGGGGATGCATTTCCTATGCAAGTGGAACTAGCGAGAGGTCTCAAAAGACTTGTTTAAAATTGATTTGAAACTGGAATTAGTATTTGCAAAGTAACATTTTGTCAACGGGGTGTTACCGTTATGATTAACGTAATATTTGATGGTTGTTTGTCCAAGCTGCTCTTTCGGGATAGCCGTGACGAGCGTTCTCTTTCTCTCTCGCGACGTTTCACCTCCCACTCCGCGGGCGAAACGCCCGCGGAGTGGGAGAGCGCTCGACACGGCTATCCCGAAAGACCAGCTCTGAATTGCAACCATCACGAATCGAACCGTGAAAACCTATATAAGTCCAAAGTCTCATCACGCTCCACTTTAAACGTGTTTCCATTTTCAGCAACCGCTTAATCCTGTACAGGGTCGCGGTGAGCCGGAGCCTGTCCTGGCAGACACAGGGCGCAAGGCAGGGCTATACCCAGGATGGGACTCCAGTCCATCGCAGGGCACCTGGGTCAATTTTACTCAGTAGGCCAATTAACCTGGCAGCGTGTCTTTGGACGGTGGGAGGATACCGGAGTGCCCGGCGAAAACCCACGCGGACACGGGGAGAATATGCAAACTCCACACAGAAAAGCCTCCGAGCCAGGGATTCGAACTCGGGAACTTCTTGCTGTGAGGTGGCAGCGCTACCCACTACGCCACCGTGTCCGCCCTCTAAACGTGTTTGAATTATCATTGTTATTAATGTCATCGTAAACCATGCACGACACGTTGCGAGTTTCTGCGCCTCCGAGACCACAGGTGACCGTGGCCTGAGTGAAATCGCGCGCGGGGAGCGGCGGCGCCCGGATTAGCGAAGCACCGGCGACAAAGTTGTCACGCTCGCCGAGCTCAAACAAACCGGTCAAAAGGGGTTCGCTTAGCAGAGAGCTTCCGTACGACGTCCACAAACGGCGCGCTGTCACCGGAGAACAACGCGGCGCTGATGGGCGGCTTAAGGGGCGCTTTCAGGTGCGCGGGGCCGTGCCTTCTCCTAAAAGGCGCGCTCGGCAGAGAGACCACACAGTGCGGGGCGCCGTGAGTCACACGCCGTGACTCACGGCACCGAGCGGCTGGGCGGCCGAGCCGCGAACGCAGAATCAACACTGACTCATAACTGCGGGGATCTATCGGGACCCGAGTTGTAAATGCCTTCGAATTTGTCCTGGAGCTGTTTGGCTTGTGGCGCCGTTTCGTCTCTAACGCTGGTTAAGGCGAGGTCAACCGCTGGTGAGACCAGAACTAACCGCTGGTGAGACCAGAACTAACCGCTGGTGGTATCAGGTATAACGCTGACGGGACGAGGGTTGGCGCTGATGAGACCAAGTCTAACGCTCGTGAGACGAGGCCACAAAGAAGGTTGTCTCGGTGTGGGCCAATCAGTGTCAAGCACAAGGCATGGATTATCAAGGCGTATTGTTTGCATGTTTGAGCGCAAGCATGTGCGGTTATTGCAAACCTGATGCCTTGTAAGACGTGTCCATTCGGTGTTTGGATATCTTAACACCTGTATTATTGCCGGAGAGGGTAAAAGCGCTTCTCTGTTTTCGTCACTGACTCATCCGCGAACACCTGGACATGAATCCGTCGTCGCGGGACGTGGAGGGTCGCGGCACCTGTCCGTGCCGCGACCCTCGCGCGGAAAGTCCCGGGATTGGGCATTACAACGAGTAATAGTCACGCATGTATTTCTATCTGCTCAACGAATGTGTAGCGCTAGCTGTCACAAAGACGTGCCTTGTCTCATCGCGTCTGGTTTAAATGATTGTTACCATCCATCCCATCCGTCCATTGTAAAAAACCGCAAGGCAGGGCTACACCTCGGATGCCAGTCCATCGCAGGGCACCGGGGGCAATTTAGTCTGTAGGCCGATTAACCTATGCAGCAGCAGCAGCGTGTCGTTGGACTGTGGGAGGAAACCGGAGTGCCCGGCGAAAACCTACGCAGACACGGGTGAGAACATACAAACTCGACAGAGAAAGGCACCCGAGCCGGGATTCGAACCGGCGAGTTCTTGCTGCGAAGCTGCAGCGCTACTTTGCACATTAAAACAATCGTAATATTATTATTCAAAACTCAGCTCAATCTCCTCCAGCAATCAACAGCAGTGGATCCAACCAAGCGACAACTCGACTCCCTCAACGGACACGAACGGACACCCTTACACGACCGTATGTTCGCGAAACAATGTAAAACAAAATATCTTCAAAATCGGCTGGATTGTTGAAGTTCACGTTGAGGGGAAAAAACCCCCCAGGGCATCCATCACAGCCGCACGCTCGTGATGACCAGGAAGGACACCTTGTCGCTTGTAGCGGCGAGCTCTCAGCGCGCTGTCACCACATTGCGATACGCTTGATGGCTCAATGGCAGATGCGTACGGGGCGGGTTTTCAAAACTGAAGCGGTGGTGGGGGGGGGATAAAAATAAAAAGACTGTAACCATTTCGTACACCTGTATGCCTCGGAGCAGTCCTCTCGGGGCGTTTGCACTTATTGGTAATTAGCTGTGGAATGTACCACTTTGTGTGGTGGANNNNTGGAGGGGGGGGGGGTGTTTTTGTGTTTTGGAAACGTCTCCGAAGACCGGCCAATGAATCTGCAACGGCGTTCCACAGCCACGTGTGTTGCTGTATTCATAGCACAGGTCTCTTGTTGGACCGGCTAAAGGTCCGTCCACGCAGGCCAGGTTTGTGTTAGAAAGGTCCCCGTTGAAGCGGGTTCACCAGGGTCGCCACATGAACGTGCCACATGTAATAGCACTGTGCGTGGCAGAGTGCGTGCGTCTACTCACACACGCGAGGCTGGGTCGAAATATTAATCAATAACACGTACAATCTATGACGCCCCACATATTCATTCGATTTTTTAAGTTATTAATTCGGAGACAGAACGACTCAGAGGCGCGAGAAAACCGCAGTGAGACGGGGGAGGCAGCCAAGCGGTTAGCCGGCGCCAACATTTGACAGACACTGCGTCCTATATGTTATGTTGTTATCGGTCAATAAATGAATGAATGTTTTTTAGTTGTGGGACGAAATCTGAGAACCCGGGGGAAACCCACGCAGAATGGGGGGAGAACACACAGAATCCACGCAGAAAGACGCCCGAGATGGGGATCGAATAATACACACTCACTAATAATACAAACTCATAGCAATCAATTGCTGAGGAAATATCTAACGTGTGATTTATCATTGTTGCGTACAATCTTTACGTCGATCTTTAAGACAATTTGGCTCAGAAAGGTGCCCTAAGCTCAGCACAGGAGGACCGAATGCTGGCAGTCGTTCAGGAAGGGGGTAATCTCCTAACATCAATTGTGGATAATTCTTCTAATTTGGCCTTGACACAAGCACACAATGGTGCTCTCTTCGAACAGCGTCTCAGGATAGTTTATGTCCGTGCGAATTAGCAGCCTCGGTAATATTCCCACAGCACGTTATTAAGTGTGCGGAGGTTAAATTCCAACCGGCAGACCCTCGACATTGAAACGAGCCCGTTTCACTAGGCCACCTGGACGTGATGTTAACGATAACAGCAGCGCAGGCTGCGAAGCGAGTGCCAACTAAATAATGCGCCGAGACACTGAGAGCCCGGGTTCGAATCCCGACTCGGGTACCATTCTGCGTGGGGTTTGCATGCTCTCCCCGTGTCCGTGTGGGTTTTCGCCGGGCACTCCGGTTTCCTCCCACAGTCCAAATACATGCCGTTGTATAGGTTAATTGGCCTGCTGACGAAATTTCCCCCGGTGCCCTGTGATGGACTGGCGCCCCATCCTGGGAATAGCCCTGCCTTGCGCCCTGCGTTTGCCGGGATAGGCTCCGGCTCATCGCCACCCTGTGCAGGATTGAACGGTTTCCGACAATTGATGGATGTAAAACACTGTTAACTAAGAGACACGGCATCACTTATAACTGCGACCGACTTACACAACAGAATAAACGACATTAAAGTCATGCAAATTATATACGTGTACTTACAAAACAATTTGGCTGCGATTAAAAAAAGCAACAACAGCTGTAGATAGTTTAAGGATAAATCACCCATCGGAAATGGCTGGATATTGTAAACCGCGTTGTCGGGCTAAGCTTGAGCGGGCATAAATCGCCGAGCGGTGACAGACTGGTGTGTATTAAACATCTCACTGCCGAAGAAGGGGCTGCTGGCTGGCGGCTCACGCTGAGTTATTGAAGCAGGAAGCGACGCTCATCTGCAGTTGGTGGGGGCCACGGTTCAATGTATCTGGCAGAAGCTCCTGACCACCGGCGCTCTGAGTGGGTCGAGTCAAAAGTCAAAGTATTTCCCCGCTCAGATGTTCGTGAGGCGGAGCTCGCCTCCCGTTGGCGGCACTGAGCCGCTGCTGGATACTCCACGTTCCTGTGCCGGGGGTTGGTGTCGCTCTCGAGGATGATCGCTGTTAACCTGCTGCAGCGCAGCACGCGGTTTAGCACCGGCGAGGGAAGATGAGCCGTGTTGAATGCCTTCGGAGAGCTGAACCCGGCAGCCTAAATTATAAAGTGAATACAATTGTTGTTAACAGCGAAGGGGGGGAGTCGGTTAGGTGGTCAGCCGGCGCCAACCCGGCAAGCATTACTTCCGATATATTAAGATGCTATCGACCAATTCAAAAATAAGTGTTTTGTTGAGTAATGTCCTCTCTGCTCATGCAAGCAATGCAGCATAACTCATTTACCTTGGTGGTCGCGAGCCAGTTCTCTGTAGTGGAAATCCCCTATTCCTGTGCTAGGGGCTAGTTCGTCTATCAGACGACCGATCTTGATTCCTCACGAAGTGCTACTTATTTTCTAACCATGGGGTTGCCGAGCGGACCCCCGGCTGGGATTTGAACATGTAACCTTCCGAATAAGTCAAACGCTCTAATCACTGCGGCGCCACCCGGCCTACCAGTGTAATTTATTAAACAATTCATCCTTTTGTTATAGCTTTTTTTTTTTAACAAGGCACAGACTCACAGGCATTTCTCTTCGCTGCATAGGATGTGTGCGATGATTGAATGGCTGGCCGGTTGGCGATGATTGCTTTAGCAAATGCGTGATGCATTGCCGAGCTTCCTACCGTGTTCCCTTGGTGGGTTCCCTGCCACCTTCCACTCACCCTGCCTCCCGACCTCTGCTCATCCGCTCCCCCTGCCCCGCCCCCCACCACCCCGCATTCACCCCCCCTCCTCACACTAAGACAGCGTCAGATACAACAATGCCGCTACGGTTCTCCATAGCCGAGAATCTAAACCCGGTTTCGGGGTTTGTAAACAGAGTGCGTGAATCTCAATGTCAGCACTCCCCAAACACAAAGATACCCCGTATAGCCTTAACAGACTGTCGGGTCAAGTGTCCGCGCGGCACTAGAGGGGATGGGTGGCCAGCACCACACCCGGTTGCCTTTGTCTCCCCGGTGGCGTCGTTCACACACTGCACCGGATACTCGTATGAAGCTGAGTCGGCCTTGGGGAGGACCAGGACCGGTTCAGAAAACCGTCACCGGTGTTGGCAGCCGTGAGCGGGGAATCGAACCAGGCTGGCCGGGTTCGAAGGGCAGTGCTAACCGCTGCGCCTCCGCTGCCCACACCCCCCCATTATGAGCGCCAGGATTGTCCGCTTGCCGGCACCACGGGGCGCCTTTCAAAGTCCCGTCACATAATTTACACGTTATGCAGCGGTGCATCGCACAGGTACGAGCGCGAGGGATTTTATTGGCCCTACATCGCACTTTAAAGCCTTTCACATCAATCTCTTTCATTTAAAGATGACGCCACCCCCCCGGAGCTAAGCAGGGCCACATGTGCGGGGTGCTCGACCCCTCGGCTTTAAGGGTAGCAGTGAGCGTGCGGCCAGCTAAGCGGAGAGAAGGCACGGGGGCGCAGATGGGTAGTCAGTTTCACATTACGGATTACGACAAGTTTGGGAAGAAACGTAACGAAATTATTTATTCTTTGTATTAAACAGGGCTGCCACGGGGCTAGCACGAAAAACCTCTGAAACAAGCGGAAAACGCGAAACCACTCGGACCACGTCGCCGCCCATCTGCGAGGATGGAAATTCCACATTCCCATGGCGGAGGCTACAATAACTCCCTAACCTCAGGAAAAACGGTTGACTTCCAACAAAGCGGTACTTTGTGTCCTAGCCCAGTGGTCCTCAACCTTTTTGACCTCGAGATTCACGTGGCCATATTTGGGTCTGGTCTCCACTAGGTGGCGCTCACGACCCAATGATGGGTTGCGACCCACCGATTGAGGAATGGCGGTTCCTCGACCGATAGCAGTGCTTCTTAACCGGGGCTGCACGTGCACCCTGGGCGTGAAACTCCACATTTGTTGTATTTATTGCATAATACATGTTTTGCGTTATATACGTATTTATTAACAAGGGGTGCGAGAACATATGTTGAGAACCAAAGGTGGTGCAGGCTGCAGTAAAGATTTACGCACCACCGTCCCAGAGAGATGATGGGCTGCATCGGGCTCCACGGAGTCAGCATTTGAACGCACAACCTTTCAAAACAATTGCCCGTCGATTTTCTCCACGTATAATAATACTGCCGTGCCACCCAGCCAAACGCGACCCGCTCTGTGACCTTCCAGGGGTTATTGCCGCATGTGCGCGGTCGTCTGTCGTCGCCACTCGCGTTGCTCTCGTTTAACGCGAGTGACGCGGTGGGGCGCGCGCGCGGCAAGCTTGATTACCCACGGAGTCGCCAATAAGGCAGTGGCGCCAGACTTAATAATTTTATTGTAAACAACCGCCGCTCTGCTATTTATTTGCACTTGCCTTGCTTTTGTGAAATTATTTGCGGTGGGGCATGTTGGCTGCTGAGTCCTGGTGGCTGGAACAAGATACGAATGTTCTCAGTCGCCTTACGTAATCCGTGTCGCAATGATCTTTGCCAGCAACAGCGCAAATGAGCTAACTGCGTTGCGCGCTTCTGCCAATGAATGGCTTTTTGATAGCTGCGTGTGATGTTAACGTTGGACTGTTTACGATGGTGTGACCTCAGGAATGCCAACTCGCGGTCGTTGCTGCTCACTTGCTTGTTTTATGAAATGCGACTTTCCTGTTGCAGCGCGTTCGTGCCCTATTAGCGTCGCACCTGTAATTGATTCTGGGCAGCGCGGAGGCCTGCCCGTGACGCGGACGCGACAGGGATGTTTGAATTATCGGTCGGTAAAACGCCGTGGCAGCACAAACACAATGCGCTCATTGATCCTAAGCGGATGGTCGTAAACACATGACGACCCGCGCTGTAGCGACGCATTTCTTGTGTCTGCTGCGGCAATAATATAATGCTTGTTTCAATCGTCTTACGACAACAAGTGGTTTACTGATAGTATGATGTGGCGAGGTGTCAATCAACTATCGGCACGCCCTCTGTGCTGTCCGCCACAGACTATTTTTTTGGAAATGCAGAGCGGGCACACAGAGGCGCTGTCGGCGCTGACTCAGACGTTGAGTGGAGCCAGATAGACATGTTATAATGCCATGACATTGTATTGAATCACAGTGCAGAGTAATCGTGAGGTTGTAACAGCAGTCAAAGCGACTGATACGGTCCATAGTTCTGCTAACCTTGCTTGTTGTAGAATTATTATTGTTATTTATTTCTGCTGTCTTTTATGTCCTATGTCCGATAATTTATCGCTATTGCTGGACTCTCAGTGAATCTGTCTTGATGTTATTTACATGCCATTCTCTCTCTCTCAGCCTTGTGCAGCACTCTGTGAC
>JAZEWU010000017.1:7756171-7777083 GCA_036362915.1 Geotria australis | reverse complement strand
GAGAGAGAGAAAAAAAACCCCCACAACAACCTTTCGCCTGAAGGAATTCCACGCAATGTCCAGAGCACTGAAATGCATTAAAAGGGTCATTAAATCGCCATCTCGGGAGGTCGGCTGTTAACCCCCGAACCGTTAAAGTGCGTCGTGACGCGTCGCTGCTGCCGAGTGAGTAATTGAGGCGTGCGGTCGGAGCCACTGGGTTTGCTGGGACGGTGGCGCGAATGCGACGCACGGGGCATGCCGCGGGTGGAAGGAACCCTGCTCTGTCTCGCGACCCGTCCGTCTCGATCGCTCGACACGGCGATCCCGAATAATAATACAAATAATCTACATTTGTAACGCGTGGCGCATTTTTTCCGGGCGCCTCGCACCCGCTGATTCGGAGGCGCGGAGCCCTGCTCAGTCGGTGTGTTGTGAGTCGGCAAAGAGGTGACTATTTAAACGTTTTTTGTAGGTTGTGGGGGACTTTGTTTGACGCAATAGGTGTGGCAGGCTGCTCCATGCTGTGGGTGCCGCGACCGAGAATCGGCGTTGCGCGGTTTGTGAATGAACAGCTCTGACGAGCAACCGTCATGAATCGATCCGTGAAAACCAACGTCTGTATCATTATTATCCTCATCATCATCGTCACGGGGACGGGACGACGCTCGACCAGCGTCGCTCTCGAGTAAACCGGCGTCTGCCGCAGGTAGACGGGCGCCGCTCGCGGGTAGACGCAGGTATCGGCGTCGTGGTGCTCTGGAGGTGCTGCGAGTACCTGCGGCGCGCCGCGTGGGATCGCCGGTGGAACCGCGCCTGGCTTGCGTCACCTGTCACGGAAGAATGCCCAGACCGGGCCAGTGTTTAACTCTCGAGACAATTTGACAAATTGGCAGTTAAACATTTTATTTCACCTGCTCCGAGATACAATGAACAAAGGACCCCGGGGGACGGTCCCGTCGGGTGCTTTGAACGTTCGCACGCATGGTTTGGTTTCTCTCTCTCTCTGTGTCTCTCTCTCGGTCGTGTTTATCGGGATGTTGAGACGTCAGGCCTTTGGTCACTTAGTCCGGTCAAGGCGTCGCGTTCGTAAGTACTGGGGGGTTTCAGGAGGGTGGGTGTTTGGCGCGATCAAAGGCTCCATAATGGCCGTGTTTCTGGTTCTATGTATGGTCAGCAGGGCAGAGATTCTTACGAGCGTTGCTCTCGAGAGCTGCTCCGTCGGGATTGTCGCGTCGAGCGTTCCTGCTCGCTCCTTCGACACGGTCATCCCGAAAGAACGGCTCCTGGGAACCGTGCTCATACATCGATCCGTGAGCGGTGGCTCATGGATCGATCCCCATCATTGCTGAGACGCTGCGTTTGAATCGCGACAGCCGCCTGTGATTAAACCAGGTACACACGTGTAGCCAAGGGCGATAGTCTCAGCCCAGACATCGGTGACTGATATAATAAACACATCATCATCATCCCCAGAATGCGGTTTTTCATACTTCTTGACCCATCGTAGCTGTGAGCTATCAAAGCCTACGCGGTTAAATTGCCAGATAACTGAAGTGCGACAAACCAGAAGTCTGCGTTGCATGAAGCAGCCTTGTCGAGTGTTTGAATCGATTCCAACATCGGTCTAGCGGTGTCATCTTCCAGCAGCGCTTTCTGACAGAACACGACGCTCTCCGGACTAAAGCGTTCCAGAAGGACATTTTTCGCTCCATAACTCGACTCCGATAACACAATTGGGAAATAACGCACGACGCATTCCGAAGAGCGGACCGAAATTAATTCGCGTATCGGATGTTCGTGTCACAAAAGGAGCGTTTAAAGACTGCAATTGCGCGGCGAGTGTTTACGGCCAGAGAGCGATCCGCAGCGGTGCGGAACGCACTCCGCGAGCGGGTAACCGCGCTCTCTCCTCTAAACTCCCGGCGCCTTCTTGGTCGCTTCGAATCATCGAGAGCCGCGACGTGTAACATTGCACGTTCGGCTCGTGTTTTTTTTTTTGTGCCAAATGTCTGTTAAAAAATCCAATCACTGTCACTCATAGTTTTGCCGATAATGCGTGGATGTTTGGCTGCCTTTCCCGGAATGTGACTCGCTCGAGTTGTTGAGTTACCCGGCAGAGAAATAAAAACCGAGCGCAATGCGAGCGTTCAATCCTTCAGCAGAGTGAGATCAGCCACAATGGTATATCCATCCGTCCGTCCATAGTCAGAAATGGATCAATCCTATACAGTGTAGCCGGAGCCTATCCCGGCAAACACAGGGCGCAAGGCAGGACTATAACCAGGATGGGCAGTCCATCGCAGGGCACCGGGAGCAAATTAGTCAGCAGGCCAATTAACCAAGGCAGCAGGATGTCTTTAGACTGTTGGAAACCAGAGCACCCGGTGAAACCCTACGCATACACAGGGAGAACGTGCGACCCGGGGAAAACTTGAAAAGTCCACATAGAAAGGCACCCGAGCCGGGAATCGAACAGGGAATCCTTGCTGTGAGGCGCCACACACACATATACACGATTGCGGGCGTGCGTACAAAGACAAACGGAGCAATTTCTCAAACGAGGCACACTTTTCCAGCGCTTGACGCGAGGCACTAAAGAGAACGTTTAACGGAGCAGATCCATCGCCACCATTAATAGTTCCGTGCAGGTCAGGCGAGGTCACCTCGCCATGCATCACGCGGTGTGTTTATGGCTGTGAGCGCGCGTGCGTTCCGTATTGTGTGTTGATACGTTTTCAGATTCGAGTGGCTGCGATTCGGCATCGCCACACATGCCGCTGGTCAGATTCCCAGAAGTGCACACTATATATAGGACGTGTTTGGTCTCCGGTAGGGCTGCTGATACGGGTTTAGATGTTATATACAGCCCCCGATTTAAACAAGACTGTAACTTAAACAGTTTTCATTGCAGCCGGCCTGCATCTGGCTTTGCGGCAGAGATTTTTAGACATTGTGTCCATTAGGCAGACGGTGCCGTGTAGGGCCAGACTAAATATTTAATTTGAGAACCACTGCAGTTGGAGTTTAACGGGAAAAAAACCCTTTATAGAAAGTAAAGTGTGCCAACTGCGACCCTAAATTAGTGGGACGGGTGTTTTGACAGGGACGGTTAGACGTTTAAGCATCTCTCGCGCACGATAAAATTAAAACACATTTTAATTGTGCTTTAAGCTCAAAGGAAAGTGCCGCACACGGCATAAAGGGGCTATGGGGCAGTCGCCCATCCAAAGCGTTATGCAGGCCCAACGCCTGCGTGGCTTCTATGATATGACGGGATCTGGTGCGTTGTTTCTGGCGGTGTAGCCACAAGTGTGGCAATGCAATATTTGAGCGTGGAGATGCTTTGCTTTAGGGGTCGGTTGCCCCTCAATGGTTGGGGGTTTTGGAGAAGAATTGTAACAGCCGGATGCTCTTCCTGACACATCTTCGGATCGTTATTTGTCTCGAACCTCCACCCAGACGTGTTCACCAAGGGAGACCCTAGCAGAAGTGTCGGACTCCAGGTTAAATAGCTGTGGGGTTCATAGTAACACGCAAACGCCTCCACTACGATAAGGTTACGATCCATGTGAGGCTCGGGCTAATGCATGGATACACACAAAAGCGTGCTTTTCGCCGAAATTATTTGGTTCCGGACTAATTTACTGTGCTGCTGCTTACAGACGACGTTTCACATCTTCAGGCCACGAATTAACACACATTCGCCCGCACACGCACACAACACACGCACAAAACACGTGCTCCACGCACGCTCGGAAAGGCTGACGGCACACAAGAAAAACAACCTCCACCACGCACACACACACGCACACACACACCCCTAAAATAAATAAAACGAAAAATACAGTAAAACCGCACAAGGCGTGTTTACGGTGGGTCACGGAGATTGCAAATGCTCCCCTTATCTCATCTAATCTTCACTGGGAGTCGCGAGGCGTCAGTCTGTTTCCATATCCGCTGTTGAAATAGATCACCTGCCGGAAAGTACTCATCTCTGAATGCCACGGAGTCCGATGGGGCAGGTGCATGCGCTTACAATGATTTTAGCTTCTAAAACACCTTAACCCTTTTTTTTCATCTCTCTCTCTCTCTCACACGGAGAATGAAGGGGAAGGGTGACAGGCGCTGATAAAAATGTTCCCCTCTCGGGGAGCTGTCGAAGCATGCAGTGCGACAAGGAAGTTGTTGTTCGTCTTGCGGCCGAATGGTTGGATTCCTCTGCCGACCCGTCCGCGTCGCCTGCACGCTCCGGCGCTCCGCTCGATGACGGCTTCGTCTCTTGTTTGGCGCGTCGCGCTCAGTCGCTCGCGACAAACCGCGACACCGCGCGCGTTAACGAAGGCGCGTGTGAGCGCGTCGTGGGGCGTGCGGGGCTTCCTCCTCGCTCCCCCGGGCCCAGAGGCACCGCCGTCACGTCCGAGGGTCGTCGCTCTCGGCAGAGTTTTCCCGCCCCGACGGGGGCTGTTGTTCCAAAGCGCGCGCGACACGCTTTTCGAATCCCCGCTCACGGCCAGCGTCAGTGACGATTTTCTTAACCGGTCCGGGGCCTCCCCTAGGTCGGCTCAGCCTCAAATGAGTAGCTGGTGCGGTGTGTAGACATCGCCACGGGGGAAACAAAGAGGGTCGGGTGTTGTGCTAGCCACCCAGTCCGTCGTGTGCCGCGTCGGCCTTCATAAGTGCCGTGCAGGTAAAGGTTACCCTCAAATAAGAAGGCAGCGCCGCTACGCCATCACTTATGTAGGATTTGTGCGAGATCTTACGAGAAATGCCCGTCTCGATTGTCAACAAAATTGGTCTTTACGTTGACAAAGTGCCAAGAGATACCGGGGTCTTAGCGCGCACCCGGCAATTTGTCCCCAAATAACACTCGGTGTCACAGCGAGCAGGTGCGTTCGAAGCACAATCTGAGAACCCGACGTGTTCTGCGGATGTTTTGGTTCCCCCTGCGGTCGGCGAGTGCATCCCGCGATGTGGCTCTGGTGTAACGGAGCAACAGCTGTTCGCACTTAGCCGCTGATGTTTGTCGAACGAAAGCCGTCGCGCGTGGTCGAGAGCGCCCGAGCGAGCGCCATCGGGAGCCGGCTGAGCGCCGGGAGAAACTGGACGTTCAGACGCAGGAGCGCCGGAGCGTGGAACGCTTCACCGCTAAATGTCACACGGTTCTCCCCCTCAATCGCGGTGTTCCATTAAAGGCCGGCGAGTGTTCGGCGAATGTGCGAGCGGCGCGGGCTGTTTGGTTCCGCCGCCAGATTTCGTCAAAGCGTTTGCGTTAATTCCAGCGCGGAGACGGACTTCAGCGGAGATGAGTCGCGAGTCAATCCGGGGACGAGATACTTTGGAACGGATGTGCTTCGACGTTTGATTCCAGGGGCCTTCATCTGAATGTTCATTGTCAAGTTCGTGAGTTCAAATCTTGGCCGGGTGTCGCCTCAATGCATCGCACAACGAACATCCAGGTTGATGCCAGTTTAAACGTCCGCTCTCCGCGTTGGGCTGGGTTGGCCGGTTGCCCCGCAACGGTGGGGAACTTGGAGCAGATTTTTTCTGACCGGATCCCCTCCTGACACCAACCTCCTTCAGTCGAAGGGTATTCGGATCGTTATTTTTCTAAACCCCGCCCCCCCAGACCCGTTCACCAAGGGAGATCCTAGCAGGAGTTCTACAATCCATACATGTTCACCAAAGAGACCCGAGTAGGAGTGCTGGACTCCAGACCTGTTCACCAAGGGGGCCCCTAGTCGGCGTGCTAATATCGAGACCTGTTCACCAAGGTAGACCCGAGCAAGAGCGCCAGACTCCAGCTAGGGAGGGATAATGTTTAATTCAATGCTAAACTTCAACAATTGCTCATAGATGATTTTGTTGTAAAAGCAGGCCTTAAAACTCCTGTATTAACTGTGCAAGAGTTTCGAGCTCTGGCAGAAGGAAGGCAGTGATGGTGATGTATCTAGGCACGAGTGACAATAGACACAGATGCCTTTGAAAGATTATTATTGAACAAATTATGATTTAGAAGTTTGCTCAGTTTTATTTGCGTTGCCAAAATTAAACGTGTCACTGGCTTTCTACAAATTTCGAAATAGCCACCTTTAAATACGAGGTTATGATCCAATACAATTAGGTGATTGCATGATTTTTCAAAGCTTTACGATGTTGGCATCGGCTGAAACAATACGTGAAGAGGAGCAGGGCCTAACATGACGCTAGCAGTAGCTAATGCTAGCACGATGCTTGTGCCATGACCACTCGTAAATGCAAGGCACAACGACCCGTTACATGTTTAAGGACAAGTACTGAACATCTAATTTCAACACAATACCACGTGTGACCTCAATAACAATACACGCTCTCACTAATCAACTTAGTATGTCTTCCATAGAAAATCTCTGTCTAGCGTCTTCAGGGTTTGGAACGACGCTAGATGTAAGTTCCAGCGAAACGTCGGTAACATCTTTGGAGGTAAGTGCTGTTTGTGCCCGCTTGATTCTCCAGCATATCGACGGGTGCACAACACTTACATGTTTTTTCACATGACCTAAACCCTTAAACAGAGCTTGACGATGGATAACACTGGTCATTAAAGCCTTCGAGGTAAATGTAGTATGTCTCGTTTGAGATCCATGCTTTATATTGTTTTTTAAGCGTGAGTCGAGGCACAAGCACGTCTATGCGAGTGTGTGCAGCACGGCTACAGTCGGGAGTGGCGGTGTAGTTGGCAGCACACTGCACTGCGAACCCGGCAACTCAAGTTCGATTCCCGCTCACGACCAACAGCAGTGACGATTTTTCAGAACCCGTCCCAAGCCTCCCCTGGGTAGATTCAGCTTCAACTGAGTACTTGGTGTTCAATGGGGGAACAGAGACTGCCGGGCGTGGTGCTGGCCACCCAAGTCCTGTTCTGGCATTTATGGTCAGTGAGTTAACGCTGCATGTCAGTTTTCATCTGTTCCTTTTCTCTTTGGTTGGTGGTTTGTTTCTGTGTAACTTTTGGTGTTTGTTTCTGTTGTCTGCCATGCTCTTGTTGCTTTTTTGGTTTATCTGTTTTGCGCGGCCTACTCCTGTCCCAGTTCGTGTAAGTCCTGCCTTGCCTAGACTCGCCTCGTGTTGTTGCCCAGGTGTCGCGTGTGGCAGTGTGTTTTTGTTGTTGTGGGTGGCTGCGTTTTTATTTGCTGTTGCGTGTGTCGATGTGTGTGTTTTTGTGCTTCATTGTTGATTGCTTGATTTGGATTGGGGTTGTTTCCCCTCGTGTCTGTCTCTCTGTCTTCCTGTCTCTGTGTCACAATGTCTCCCCCTCCCTCCCTGTCTCCCTCCGTGTTTGTCTTTAAGGAAGTGACGGCCATCTTAGGGGACGCTGGCAGGTTTTTGCCGCTCTTAAGATTGCCAGTTTCACGACCTTTCAGTATATTCGAAGCAGCCTTAATCATTAAATGTTTTTTGTTTCCTTTGGGGTTTTTTTTCATTGTTGCCATCCACGGTGTTTCCCTGCCTTGCGCCCTGTGTCTGCCGGGATAGGCTCCGGCTCACCGCGACCCTGTACAGGATTAAGCGGTTTCTGAAAATGGATGGATGGATGTTGACATGCCGTTCTCTTTGCGGCCCTTGTGCAGCGCTTTGTGACCCTCGGGTGAAAGGCGCTATATAAAACGCTATTATTATTATTACTCGCGAACACTTGACCCCATAGTCTGTTAAGGCTATACGGGGGATCTTTGTCTTGAGTATGGGTCCATCCATTGGTGGTCCTGAGCCTTGTTTGAGTGGACGAGTTTGTTGTTGATTATAGTAACAATGGATGATGATGATATCAGCTACAATACTGCTGCTGCTGGTGATGCTTCTGCCTATTATAATTTTGATTTTAATTCAAGTCTAAGTGGGATCTTAACTCGCGACCTTGCGGAAGCACGCGCGCTGAGAGAGCGAGTGAGCTAGTCTGGCCATTGTGTATATGCAAGGTCCATGTTTAACGTCTAAATTAATATTTGATCTTGATTAGACTCTTCCACTGAGGATTTAGCCGTTATCATTGGCCAGGCCAAGTGTTCTTTGGCTGAGGTTCCATATTTTCGGAGGCTTTATTACCTGCGTCTGCATGTAGCTCGTGTTGGTTTATGAGGCCAATTCAGATCTCTAGTTCCCAACTGTTAAAATCCAGGCACTCTGCTTTACCCCGGACTTAAGTGTACAGCTGTTGCATAACTAACTGTAAGGAATTTCCCCCCTTAAAAAAGAGCACCGCAAAGTATTTATTTGCAAAGAGAATCAACCTGTTTTCTTTAAGGCTTTATGATTTCATTAAGGGCGTGCTTTTAGGAAAATAAATCCACTCGTCAATGTTGTCACAGTTCTTTAAGTCGATTTACGTGTGGAAAAATCAACTAAACGTAAACAGCCCTGTGCTTAAACTTCTCAAAACATTAGCGCCTTATATCAGATTGTGGCTTCCTCCTTTAAAGCAATCATCACTTTCCTGTGGTTGAAAACCTTGCTTTGCTTTGCGCGGGAGTGACGTTACAAGCCAAAATGAGCTGTAAAATCACGTGTGTTCACGTGTGTTCATGCGTGTCGTGGAATCTTACGCATGAGCACGAGGTTCGTCCGACGTTAGTGTCTCCCTGCTCGATCGAGCGGTGGCTCAGTGGTTAGCGCGCTGGGCTACAAACCTAACGGCCCGAGTTTCAGATTCCCGCTCACGGCCAACACCAGTGAGGGTTTTATGAACCGGTACAACGCCTTCTCTAGGTCGACTCAGCCTCAAATGAGTACCTAGTGCTGTGCGTAAACATTGCCACTAGGGAGACAAAGGCGGCCGGGCATAGTGTTGACCGATATCATCGTAATATATAGGACGCAGTGTCTGGAAAATATTGGCGCCGGCTAACCGCGCGGTTGCCTTGCCCGCTCCTCCGCCTCTCGGCGGTTTCCTCGCAACTCTGAATCGTGACAGCGCGACTCACTAGGCCGCCGTGCCGCGCTAGATTCCGAATTGTCTTTGCTAATTGTCCCGTCGCGTTGCCTTTGCGGAACACGTAAGTAAAGGCTGCCCGAACGGTTACGCCAAAACGCTGCCAACATTCATAACGCTTCCCAACATCGCGCCACGTCGCTGAAGGCAAACTCAGAGCCCGGTGTCTAACGAGATGAGCAATGGCTAGACGAGGGCTTTGGAACACGCGATGGCAAGAACGCAAGCGGGAATATGAGGCAGGCCAGACACGAATGCCTCCGCTGCTATGAAGACTGTGGCTGCCAGCGGAACGCTTTGGATCGTGCATTAAAGAGCAGGTTAAGATGCTGCCCTGTAAAATGTCACCGTGATTGTGGAGTTTTTTTGGCGCGCGTTGGTGTCATTCCACTGGCAAGCTCGGTCTCTCGGTATAACAACGTCTATTGAATGCCCACGTAGGTTGGTTTTTTCTTTCTTAATTTGTATTACTTGAAACGTTATAATAATGTGAACGATTACGGTGCATCTGCCCGCGTGCCGTGTGATGAATTTTGATCACGCTTTGATAATAAGTGGAGATTTTATTTCTTTACGTAAAGGATCGGTGTGGGTTTTCACGGCTCCACGCGTGAGAATTTCTCTTTTGGGATAGCCGTGTGGAGCGTTCCTCCTCTCTCCATCAGGACTTTTCACCTTCCAGATTTGAGGTATCATCAGGCCAAGAAAACAATATAGATAAAAACGTATACGTTTAGACGTTGACGGTAGAGAGTGAACCGCAGTCAAGAGCGGGGTGCTTCGGGGTGTTCCAGATGTCTCGTGACCCCCGTTTAATGCACCCCAAACATTCATTTTTCTTTGCTAATTATTTTTTGTTTTAAACAATGCTTATGTTTCTCAGATTGCTGATCGGCGTTAACGTACGATTGAAGGATGGCTTGTATTGAGGAGAATATGGGCTCATTAAAGATCACAAACGGGAAAACCACGAGATGGGGGTCACAGGACATCTGGACCACCCCGTACACGTATTCTCTTCATCGCACCCACGTCCCGTGCCCACCTGCGCTCAATTAACGCGACGCTCGGAAATATGCGGCGTCATGAGTGACTGGAGAATGTTTGACAATCAACGATGTCCAGAAGCTGACCATCGTGCTTCGAAGAATCGCACAGAAGAAGAAGCCAGTCTGTAATATGTTCTTGGGGCACATTAGCTGTGCTGTCAAGCTGCGGAATGGGTTTTGAATAAAAAGGCTTATTTTAGCTGCTCGTTTAAGAATGAGGGTTTACTGATTATGAAAAGGGAAAAAAGGCGATACCCATTCTAACAATAATACAGCTGTTACGATGTTCAAACTGCAAATAGATACGTTTCACAAGGCATCAAGCCTGCAATAACAATACATACTTGTGGTTAAACAAAGTAAATATATATTTTTTTAATGTTCTCTAAACAAATCAACTAATTGATCTCAATGTATAAGTGTAAACATTTAAATGAGCAAATTGGGAGCACTCATTTCTATCTTTTGCCCGGAGCCAGTTCTGGCAATTCCACATTCTCATGGTAGGAGCCAAGGGTTACTAGATGTCTCAGTTTGGAGTATTCATAGGCTGAATTGGCCCATGACCAGGATTCGAACTCTTGCTGTAGAGTCGTGAGTAAAGCAAAAACATGTAGGATACAGCGTTGGCAATGGTGAAGAAGCACACGTAACATAACTCTGACAGATGCATCTATAACCCAGCAATGTTTAGCCGTATTAAATGTTTTACGTACCTTGCATTTTTTTTTGTCACTTATGTGCAATGCTGTATGCAAATGGTTATGTTTTGTTTGGTTAATTTGTTATGTTTATATTTTTAATTTATTTATGGATATTTACGTGTTTGTTGTGTCGCAGGAATCCTGTAAAGAGCTTCCAAGGTCGCTGGGTATTTTTCTGCTGAAATAATACACATCTGTGAAGAGGCTAAAGCAGAGAACAACAGAGAGATACCATACAGAATCGGGGGCATTGCCCAAAACGTCTCATTGCAGCACGTATTTCACGTCAGGGCAGCGTTATTGATGCATGTGTTGGGGTTTCTCAATTCTCAGTCAGGTGCTATAACCCAGCACCACCTAAACAGATGTAAGTTGCATACGACAGCACATGTACACTTGAATACAACCCAAACAATGAACGCTGTTGCACAATAACCGAGGCCCTAATCCCCAGCGCAAGCATCTGAAAGTGCCAAATAAGGTTACCTACTGTAGCGTTTGGCATCGCTGCCTCTCTCCATTAAAGCAGAAATTGCCCACACAATTCCAAGGAGGGTTTATTTTGATTAGTATGCCTTGTACATAGCCAAGAATGACGTGTCATGCTCGCGATTCATTTGTAGTACCTATTGACGTGCACGTGTGCCCATTTAATACAAAAGTAGATTATTATTATTATTGATTTGCTCATTCAACGATTCCCAATCAAACGGATTAGTTATAACCCTGGGAGGAGGGCACAATGCATCCAATCATCCGTCCGAGGCATATAAAATGAGTACCACTCTGTGGGAGGTCAACAGCACTTTCATTCGTAGACTGCCCCCTTGCCATGGGAATGTGGAATTGCAACTGCTGCTTGTGGGTTGCGTGCAGAGATGAGCGTCGCTCACCGCCGGTTTGAGCGTGGAGACACTGGCCGGTATGAAACTGTGGAGGTCGGCAGACAGTTGAAATTACGGTGACCCTATGTAATCCAGGAACGCCACCAGCCACCACTCACCAGCATCACTCTAGTCAGTCGATGTAGAGCTTCACAGTGAATCTGGTATCTATCCCGGCAGACGCAGGGCGCACGGCATAGTTATACCCAGGATAATAATAATAGCATTTTTAGAGCGCTTTTCACCCGAGGGTCACAAAGCGCTGCACAGGGCTGCGGAGAGAACGACATGTCAACAACGATAGAGAACGGAAAATCATCAACACATTTTTTTGGGGGCTTAGGACGCCAGTCCATCGCACGGCACCACGTTCCATATGAATTTGTAATAAAGCAATATAAACCCGTATTTTCCCAGACATATCACTTTCGTCCAAAACATTCACTCCCCCGTACAATTATCGTTGTTGACGCTCTGCTGCGTGCCTAGACGAATTCATGAAATATATCCTGCAAATATAGATATTTTTTTGGCCCATCTCTCTTTTTTTTTATCTTTCTCTCTCTCTCTTCTCTGTCAAGGACAAACGTTGTCAGTTTTGGCCAAACGTAACGATTGGCGAATTGGGGTTAACCGTCTCCGGAAAGGCCTCGTTCTCGCTAGACGCCTGGCCCGATCTGACGAAGCCCAGCATCTCGATCGCTTCGGACCCACGAGCTGATGCCGCGGCTCGGCGGCCACAGCTCGGCTCGAGCCGCTCCTCGGAGACTCCGAGAGTCTGGCGCCCCGCGGCTGCCGTTCCCCTCTCGCCTATAAATAACACCTGACTCCCGCTTCTGTTTATTATCTCCCGTTTGACCGGGGATTTCAGCTACGAAAGGGATCCAAGAGAAATGTCGTTTAAGCGTTTTGGCAAGCGCCCTGCCTGGGCGATGTAGGCCAGGGCTGACAAGCAAAGTGGAGTTTGGGCTCTCGCTCTCTTGCCCTCTCTCTTCTTGGGCTCGTGTCGTGAGCCACAAAAGCCGGGTTGCTTGAATGTCTAACGAACGCCAGCCTGGAAGAAAAAAAAACACCGGTTCGCGTGCGTGTTCCTTCGCTGGTTTATATAAGTGTCCCGTGCTGATAAAAGTTGTGTTTGTTGCGTTCAGCGTGTTAATCTCTCGGCTGTAAGGATAGGGCGAGCGGTGTGCAGCGCGCCTTACAAGGCACTTGCTGTGAAGGTGCCCAGTGTTGGGGAGCCGTGCCGGAGTCAGACTGCCAAAAGAAGGTAGCAGTAATCCTACGTTGTTGCTCAGTTTGTCGCCTGCAGTCAGATAACTTAGCGTGGATCCCATCATCAGCATTATAAGTACCCGCTTTATCCTGCAGAGAGTTTAGGGGGGACGGAGCCTATCCACGTAGACACAAGGTGGAAGGCAGAGCGATGGGCACCAGCGGAAATTTAATGAGGTCAATTAATATAGGCAGCAGCATGTCTTTTGGTTGTGGTAGAAAACCGGAGTACCCGGTGAAAACCCACGCGGACACGGGGAGAACACGTAACCTCCACACAGAAAGACATCCGAGCCGGGAATCAAACCCAGGCCCGTCTTGCTGTGAGGCATCGCGTTACTCACCGCTCCGCCGTGCCGCCCCCTGCATCCATTCATTCATTTTTTTTTATTTTTCCTTGAAACAATTATTTTAGGGAATGATCGTAAAATGAATCGAAAAGGGAAAATGTTCCCGGCTTCTGGTTACGTGGATGAGAGCAAGAGCGAGCATGTGTGTGTCTATCTCACGACCATGCTCCCAACCATAGCGCGGTGTGGTGAGCTCACTTGTCGGGTTACATCACTCTGCCTCGTGCTCTCGGCCGCATGCAAATATGTGCTCCTATGGAGGAATGTAACGCCGATTGGACTATGGGCTGGCTGGTCCCTGGCATAGCAATGTGGAATTTCCAGCACGTGCTCGGTGCCGATGGAGATCTGTTGAGATATGTAGGTTTTAAACACGAAGGCTTTCGTGACCAATGCCATCCATAGTATATATATTTTTATGGGTTAGGTCACGAAAATAATAATAATAACAAACGTTCTGGCGCAAAACGTTTATTCCTGATGAAGCACTGCTGGATAGATGGATGCTAATTATTACAGCATAAAAATACCCAGTGAGCCTGCAAGCTCTTTACGGCAAAAAGTCCCGAAGGAGAGAGGGGGATCGCTCGACGCGGCTATCCCGAAAGAACAGCTTTGGAAAGCAATGATCATGCATCGAGCCGTGAAAAGCGACATCAGTATATTATTGTGTCATCATAATAATAGCATTTTATAGAGCGCCTTTCACCCGAGGGTCACAAAGCGCTGCACAACGACAGAAAAAAAACGAATAGAAACCAAAGCAAAAAAAGATAATAATTAAGGGCTGCTTCGAATACACTGAAAGGTCGTGAAACTGGCAATCTTAAGAGCGGCAAAAATCTGCCAGCGTCCCCTAAGATGGCCGTCACTTCCTTAAAGACAAACACAGAGGGAGACAGGGAGGGAGGGTGAGCGACAGGGAGAGACATAGGGACACAGAGACAGGAAGACAGAGAGACAGACATGAGGGGGAAACAACGCCAATCTGTCCCGTGACCTCCTCATGTGGGTTTTCACGGCTATATTCATTATTGTTGCTTTTTATTGCTGGTGAGTATTTTGCCGGGATAGTCGTGGTGAGATCCGGTTCCGCTAAAGCTGCGTGGTGGGTTCCGGTTCCACTACAGACCCGGAACAACGTTGAAGGGTCGATACTGGGAATCGATTTTGGGAATCGATATTTTGGAATCGATTGCATAGCGACTCATTTAATAATGGAGCTTTTTCTGCCGGATAGACGCGTATTTTTAATAAAGAAAAAATACCCATTGAGATTTAAAACTTTCAAGGGGATTCCTGCGACACAACAAACACGCGAATTGACAAAAATACAAACTAAAAAAATGTGCAAACTAAATCAAAACACCATAATTTACACCGCATTGCACGTAAGTGACCGAGGATAAACTTTAAAAATTATATTTTTACACGTAAAAATCAGTACGTTCGACTAACCGGTCGATTCGAATCTGTGGTGGAATCCACTGCCGCGTGGATCGATTCCTAGCAGGGTGGGAACCGATTCTCGTATAGACCCAGAAGGTTGAGGGAATCGATGTTTGGAATCGATACAAACACGCGAATTGACAAACAATATAAAATACCAAACTAAATCAAAACATCCCCATTTACACCGTATTGCACGTAGGTGACTAAATACAAAAATAAAAGTATATTTTTACAGGTAAACGTCAGTACATTCGATTAAACTCTCGATTCGGATCGGTGGTGTGAATCGACTGCTGCGTGGTGGATCGATTGCTAGCGTATCATAATAATGGCCGCGCCCAGCGGTTTTTGGCACCTGGGCCCGTCCCGTGCCTGCGATGCACCTAGCCTGGCACAGCAGGCAGCCCATGGCACCTGGGTCTGTCCCGTGACCTCCTGTCAGCGAGCCTTCGACACTGCGTGATAGCCTCAAGATGCACCTGGCCTGGCACACGCTGGATGGCTAAGTGGTTATGCTAAAGGAAATTACTAGTGGCCGGTTGCCTAATTGTTAGGGATAGCACAATGGCGTGTTGGCTAGTTGGTTAGAGGCAGGGCTAGTAATAGGGGTTAGAGGGAGGACTCACCCTGAAGAAGTGCGCATCTAGAGCTTGCAGCCATCACCCTCCGTTTAATTGATTGTAGCCTTGCATTTGTGGCGACGTGACTTAACAAAAGCTGAAGAGGAAGTGGAAAGTTAGCGGTGGTTGTTGTCAGCTTTAATCAAATGGCCCCAGTCTAATGTTGCCGCCAGGGTAAAGGTTTGGGAAAATGTAGCCACCGTCAGTAAGAATACATAATAGAGCAAGTGTTTGTTTTGTATGTATATATGCATGTCAGCACTGAGGGTAATGTGTTCGAATGCTTCACGGGCGCACGTTTTATCTGCACAACTCCGAGTCTTTTATGTCGTGTTTCAACTTTATTTCCCACTTATTTATTACTCTTATGAAACTTCAGAGAGCCAGCAGCAATATTCCCAAAAGGACGTTAGGAAGAAAGCCGGGTCAACGCAGTCACGTCGGCAGCAAACGTCATCAACAAGAGTTTAATAAAAGCAACAAGTGATGTGAGGGATGGCTGGGAATCAAGGAATCAAACTCAGGTACATCATGCAACAGTGCATTATTGAATGAATACATTCGTATTGTGTTAATAACAGATCCTGTTTTAATCCACTTAATCCTGTACAAGGTCGCGGGAGGCCAGATTCTATCCCAGCAGACACAGGGCGCAAGGCAGGGTCTGTTAAGGCTATACGTGGCGTGTTTGGCTTCAGGAGTAGCCTCACATCTGCAATAGTGTTCTGCCAGTGGTTGAAGCGAGGAGTGATGTTGCAGACTATTGCTGTAGGTTTTCACAGTTCGATGTATGACAATTTCTCTTAAGAGCTGCTCTTTCGGGATTGCCGTTTCAGCCGTTGCAGCTATCACGAATGAGAGAAGAGAAATGCTCGACACGGCTATCCCTAAAGAGCAGCGCTTTAGATCACTCCTCATGATCCAGACTGTCAAAGCCATGGCGATGCTCACCGCAGTCATACTGTGCGCTCCTCTTAATTAACGGAGTGACTGACGCCTCGTTCTTGTGACCATGGCCAATTGAACTCTGTCAGCCCAGAAACTGGCGCTGTGACAGCAGCGTGGGCTGGGTCTATGTCCCCGTGCTCCATGAGCCAGGAAGGCCCCGTGGACTCGACCCCTTGTGCTCCATCACGCCAACCTCCACGTGTGGGTCAGGCAAAGGTTTAATTGAAACAAATGTTTACCTTGGGTATAGGTCGAGCTAAACTTACTTAAAGCAACAAACTGTTGTTTTTGCACGCCGGTTTAACGCGCATGCGGGTGTCGCGGGTTTTCGCTGCTCGACGTGTGAGCAGGTCTCTCGAGCGCCGGGCTTCGGGAGCGATTCTCGCCGCAACACGCGCCGTCCGCAGAGATGAAGCGGGGGGCACATCGGCGAGCGCGTCTCGTGTCCATGCTCACCCCGTGACATCGCATCTGCTTCCAGGGTTGGCGCAGCTCAAGAGCGTGTGGTTGCGTTTGAGAAGGAACCCTGCGGTGTTGCTCTTGGGATCTGTTCAGCAAGGCTGGGTTGCCACAGAATGCGGGCTCTCGGCTCCAGCCCAACGCGAGCATCGACCAAGCATAGTTTCCATTGGCCAGGGACGTTAGGTATGAGTGTGAGATGCTATTCCATGAAACAATGTGCAATTCATTCATCGTCGGTAACCGCTTAATTCTGTACGGGGTCGCGGTGAGCGGGAGGTCTTTCCCAGCAAAGACAGAGCGCAAGGCAGGGCTGTACCCAGGATGGGATGCCAGTTTATCGCAGGGCACTGGGGGCAACCTAGTCAAGCCAATTAACCTAGGCAGCATGAGATTGGACTGTGGGAGAAAACTCGACTGCCCGGCGGAAACCCACACGAAAGTGGGGGGGTGAAAGTGCAAACGTCACACAGACAGGCATGCGAGCCGGGCGTTAAACCCGGGATATGTTGCTGTGAGGTGGCAGCGTTACTCACTGCACCACCGTGCCCCCCTAAATATTTGTATTCTAAAGCTAAATCAATGACGCCTACGGGACCAGGGATTTTTGCCACCGACTTTTCCTGTCAGTCAATTACTCCGTGTCGAGTTCCTTCACGAGGGGAAATTTCAAGAAAACCTGTAGCTAATGCACTGACCGGACCATCGACTTATTCCTAATAATATAATGATAATTGCTATTTATAACGCGCAGATTTGTATTCAATTTCAAAGGTATTAGTTCGAAGCGAGAAGGACTCAAATGCGCGAGGAAACCGCAGAGAGGCGGAACGGGCGGTTTGCGGGCGCCAACACGTTGCCACACACTGCGTCCTATATATTATGAAGCTATCGGAAAATTAATGAATTAGGTTTTTTTTTAGTTGTGAACTCAATTGGGGGGCATTACAGCGATCCACCGATACCAACTGAAACCACATCCTGGCCAACTAATCTGTACATTGACTCTCTCCCATTCTGGCCGTATGCAAGAAAAAGACAGTTATGATCAAGTCGACCACTTTAATCCCAAGTGTCACGCGGGCAGATGATGGATAGTTAGAGGGAGTTGATGTCCTATATTGAATATGTGAAATCTGAACTTGATTGATGGTTGCGGTAGGCACACCTCGGTATACGCTCGCGCATTCATCACGCTTGCCAGACGCAAAAGGCAATCTAGGAAGTCGATGATTAATTGTTGGACAAGTTGAAGATCGCGTCCCATTGGACAAACAAGCACTGGGGTAGTGCTCATATCTCATGGTCACACCGAGTATTTGGTAAAACATCCACATTCCCATGGCTGGGGACCAGTCTATCCATAATATGATCAGGGTTACCTTCCTTTGCCGTTCGCTTGTGATCCAGCACTGCGGAGGTGAGAGTTGGTGGATTACAACTGTTGTGGCTGTCACGGTGTCATTCCTTGGCTTAGCAGACGAAGGCTGCAAGTGGCCCGATCGCCATCAGCCGGTTTCTCCCCACACCCAATGCAGGACCCTCCTGAAAATGAGTCCAGGACTCAGTGTGGCTTTCGTGGATATGCAGTTCATTATTATTAGTATCACGTATGATGTGCTGAGCTGACTGCTGACCAGACGTCATTGAATTATGATTGAGTCAGAAACGTTCATCACAGTGCCGAGTGGATGGATCGGCTCTGGTCAAATATCTCCGTGCTCACGTGAAAAATGGGGACGAAATGTTAATTCACTGGTGGCCTTCAGCCAATAACGGGAGTATTTCCACGTTCCTATGGCGATGGCCAGGCTTCCCTTTCTGAACTCGATGGGAAAACTAATATTGTGTGAACTTTATGTACGTACTGATGGGGCTGGGAGATCATGGAGGCAATGAAGTGATAATCGATCTGCACATCACGAGTCCAGTTAACGCCACGGAATCCGTGAGAGATGGCAAGGACATTAGCCGTGCTTTTAGTGCACGTCGATTCGTAACAATTACTTGAGCTAAGAATTCAGCTTTTGAACAACTGTGTTAGCGACGAACCTGACTTGTGCAGCATTTCGTGAAAATCCACAAAACTATTCGCTGATAACTGGAACCGCTCAGAGACTTTGCTGCATGTTCCAGCTTTCTGCCGAAGTAACCGCAAATAGCTCTTCTGGCTTGGGTTAGCACTCGAGTCAGTCGTATCATATTTGAACTAGAAGCAGTTTTCCAAGAATGCTCCTTATCCTCATCACCTCGGTGTCAGTCACATTGCACGGCGCGGGGAAAAATGCAGCAACAGCTATTTCTTGAAACTCAGCGGTGATGTGTCCATCATGTGGAAACTCATAAATTATTATTTTAAATTCGTCTCATATGAAGCTTTGTCCAAATAAAATTCACGTGTCCACATAAACTGTAACATTCCTATAAAAGATGTCTGGAGGAGGCAGCAGTGGACTTGCCCAGGGTTTGCAACTCGGAGAAAACCGGCCTAGCCCCAACATGAAGGGATTGATTATCTCAATGACTTGCACATGTCCGAGTACTTTGTTGTGGGAAAGGTTGTAGAGACCATACTTTGCATCCAATATGTGTCTTGGAAGTCTGGTTCTTGGCCATGAAGGCATTTCATCCTGAGTGATTTCAGACAGCTGACTGACGTCTTCTATGGGAATGCTCTTTGGCTTGGCCACATCTCTTTTTTTCAGGTCATATTTCCATTGTTCGCTCCTTGGACCCGTTCCATTTATTTTTGCGCGTAATATTTACCTCAGAACTTTACACATTCAAGCGCAAGCATTTTGTGCGTCGATGTGCACTGTGTGTGGGTTTGCGATTTGGGGAGCGACAGCTCAGTGGTTTGCGCGCTGGGCTACAAACCTGGCGACCCGAGTTAGAATCCCGCTCACGGACAACACCGGTGACGATTTTCGAAACGGTCCTGGGCCTCCCGTAGGATGACTCAGCCTCATATGAGTACCAAGTGCGGTGTGTAAACATCGCCACTGGAGAGAGAAAGGCGGCCGGGCGCGGTGCCGGTCACCCACCTCCCTGTGTGCCGTGTCGACCTTTGTAGGAGCTTGCTAACGGCACTTGATCCTAAAGTCTGTTAAGACTATACTGGGGATCCCTGTATTTTTATGGGGGTAGTGGTTATCGCCCTGCGCTACAAACCCAGCCACTTGAGTTTGATTCCTGGCCATGTCAAGGTTGACTCAGCAATACGCAGCTACCTGTGTGCTGGTAACACCATGTGTGGTTAACGAGCAAGGAGGCAGCTCCTTGCTAGTTAACCACATGTGATCTGGGCTCGTCAAGATAGCCTGAGCTTCCAAGTCGTTTCAATTTCTGCTAACGATAAATGAGGTTACACCAGTTAGTGATGTGTTTGTGTGGAATGGAATGGCTGCGGTTTATTTTTCGCCCGGGACACAATTTCCGATAGCGCGAATCGCAGCAACGAGGCTGAGCACGGCATTTTTCGCACTCGTATCGTCCAGGTATTATCTCGACACTTAACGAACTTCAAAATACGTGAAGGCCTCCTCCCGGCGATCTAACTCACAAGAGCTGACAGATGTTTATCCGCTGAAGGAAGTGAACGAGGCTTTTAGCGGCAACACCTGATCCGCCTGCGGTGCGTCTCTCGCACCCGGCCGTGGGGCACCCTTTATCGCCTCGACCGTAACCCTCCTCTCCTCCGCGGGCCCACGCACGCAAATACCTACGACGGCGCCTCAACCGGAGACCTCTGTCTCTCGTGCCGCGCGGCGCATTCTCGGGCAGGCCTGCAGTCTCTCGGATGGCACGGGGCTGACGTGGGGCCGATTCCGAGCCGCGGGCGGCGATAATCGCGGCGTGCCACGCGTGGACGGGCAGGGACGCGCTCCGTCGAGGCCGGGGCACGGGCGCGTCGCGGTGGTTTCGGACTTCCACGGCAGGCAACGACGCACGGCGGATGGGGAAGGCCGCCCGAGTCAAGTTCAAAGTGTCTCCGCGCCCGGGGTGAATGTCAAACATTGGTTTGAATGAACGTGTATTGGTTTAGTGGAAGCGGAAGTGTACAGAAAAAATATTCGGGTTTTTTTTGCTTTTACTTGACTTTGACCTTGACCATGCAAAGAACTTAAAGTGAGTGAGGTATGTACACGTTAGAAAACGTTGTTATTATTTATTACCTGGGGATCAAGGTAGAAGCGTTCACGTCGCGATCCCTGTCAAGTAATACTT
>JAZEWU010000017.1:7715395-7755520 GCA_036362915.1 Geotria australis | reverse complement strand
CCCCCCCCCAGCGCGTCTCGGCATTTTGAATTATACGTCAGGCGCCGTCACATGTTGATCCTGTGGCTCCACCGTCCCCGGGATGCACGCTGAGTGTAAATGTTGTTGCATCGTATAGCTGAATATACTGGGGGAAATGTGTTTTAAGGGTTCCACCTAATTCACGTGTAATGTACTGCTGGAATGACTGCGTGTTGAAATTGTACTATTTCCCCCGTAGCCTTGTGCTCTGTCGCGGTGAGCGCCTGTTAGTGAGCGGCTCACCGGGCGCAGAATGCTCCACACCCAGCCGCGTCCAGCTCCGATCCTGACCCGGCCTGTCAGCCTAGGAGAGACTTAGCCAAGTTGAGAACTTGGGCGGCTGTGGTATATTGTAGAGTACTGACCACTAATTTAACACTGTGAAGTATTTTTTTTCAACGTATACATTATAAGAAATATAGATTGTTCCCTGTAGAGTTTTACAGACCACATGCGCAGCCGCCTTCATTTCCCCATTGCCGATGTTTACACATCACACCACTTGCACTCTTCTAAGGCTGAGTCAACTTAAGGGAGGCCCAAATGTAAAACATATAATATACACTACAATCACGCAATGCACGTGCATCTTAAAATATAAAGAGAAGTGTGAGTTTTCGTTATGAGCACGCACTCTCTATGCAGCGTTCAACTGACGCCTCTCCATTCTGTCAGCATCGCCACCGATCCGCTCGCGTCTGTAATCTGCCGTCAGCTCCACCCGGCTTTGCGGTTCCACTGTGCCACCACCTCTTGGCATTCGCTGGGATTGCACTCCTCCGAGTCTCCGCTCGCTCCCAGTGGCATGTTGCATTCATGCTGGAATCATAAAGGGAGCTCGCGTATTTAATATCATTGACCTAGGTCATATCCACAGCGCTCCTGATCAAACATACATCACAAGGCACCGCTTACGGGCGCTAATGATGGGCCCGTGTTTGTGTTTGTCAGAAGCTCCGTCGAGCCGCTTTGCATGTGCGGCATTGTGGAAGGGAGCCCTGGTGAGCAGAGTGTTTTGGAAGGAAGATATTATTTTTAAATGATTGTCTTGCCCTGGTACCACGCTGTTGTAATGGAAATTGTTATGCTTGGTATACGCTTTCTTAAACACGTCCTTTGCCTATGAAGCGTTGCCAACGAACACAAAGTCTGGAAATTGTTATTGGAATTCAAAGCAAGCTTGCATTTTACATCAATGGGTTATCGTCCGGCCTGTGCCAGTGCAGCCTGGATATATGTTAGTGTCTCACATCAGCATACTCTTGACCACTGGTTAACCTTGAGGCGAGTGTTTAATGTAAATTAATACCGATGCCTCGTATTGAAACAACGAACGTGTTTACACAGTTCAACGTGTTCCGCAGTCTGAGGCATTGCTTTGTTTCATTTTTGGGAACTGTTATAATTAAAAACCCAAAAGACCTCATAAACCTAAATAAAGCATAACCGAGCATAATAGATTAGTGTTGTTTTATACCGTAGCTGGCCGAAACATAACTCGATAAATCAAACTAACGGCACAAGTGGGAAAGCAAGCATGTTTATAAACAGCGATCGGAAACGTGCGCGGCTCTGTATGCCCAACTATATCTCGTTAAACGGGACTGTGCTCCAGAGAGTCGGTTCCAGTGACTTCACACGAACAGAACTCGCCCCAAAGATCCCCCGTATAGTCTTAACAGACTGTAGGGTCAAGTGCCGTTAGCGAGCGCCTATGAAGGCCAGCACGGCACACGAAGTGGTAGGTGGCTTTTGTCTCTTCTAGTGGCAATGTTTACACACCACACTAAGTGCTGATTTGTGGCTGAGGCGACCGAGGGGAAGCCCAGGACCGGTTTAGAAAATCGTCACTGGTGGAAGCCGTGAGTGGGAATCGAACTCGGGTCGCCGGGTGGTTAGTGCAGCGCACTACCCACTGCACTACCGCTGACCACCTCCCCACATAGACAGACAAGACAAAGACAAAGATCCCCTATATAGCCAGACATACACACACACTACTTTTTATAAATGCATGTGCAAATACTTACATAGCATTGTAACTTAACTAAGTGTTGTGTGCGGCGATGTCGACACAGCACCGATTCATAAAATCCCTCAGTGGTGTTGGCCGTGATCGGGATTCAAACTGGGGTGAAGAGGATTCGTAGCTCAGCGCGCTAACTTGCCACACCGCCGCTCTCCACACGAGCAGCACAAGCGCGCACGCGTGTGAACGTGTCTGCCGTGTTTGCTTTGCGAGACACGTTGTCTAGACGCGGCGACAGATTTCAGCACGAAAGAGTTGGACCATCTTTATTGCTTGTTAGAGGCCCTTTTATTGGCCTCTTACCGATTGCTTAATTTCCATGCCCATCACCCCGCGTCGCCACCGCTGTGCCAGAGTCAACACGTTAACGAGGCACCGGAGTGCAGCCAGTGGCGGCTGTTTAGACTTCCCGCTGTGATACGACGCTATTTGCTTTGGACATGTTTTCCAGCGTGGCCACCGAACGTGAAGCAAATCAATGAGCCACCTCTGTGAAGTCGCGAACGCCCCTCGGAAGCTAGAGCTTCTTTTTTTGTGGAGGATGAAATGCATAGCCGTACCGATGTCGGTTTTCACGGCTCGATAAATCCATCCATCCATCCATTGTCAGAAACCGCTGTACAGGGTCGCGGTGAGCCAGAGCCTATCTCGACAGACACAGGGTGCAAAGCAGGGTTATACCCAAGATGGGACGCCAGTCCATCACAGGGCACTGGGCGGAATTTAGTCAGCAGGCCAATTAACCTATGAAGCAGCATGGCTTTGGACTGTGGGAGGAAACCGGAGTGCCCGGCGAAACCCCACGTGGACACGGGGAGAATATGCAAACTACACACAGAAAGCACCCGAGCCGAGATTCGAACCGGGGAAATTCTTGCTGATGAATATGATTATTGTAAATAATAACAACATCCTTGTTCAGGGTCCAGTAAGTCTGCATGAGAAGCAGCATTTTCTTTGCACAGGATGTTCCTGACGATTGCAACTATCAGCGAAACGTCGTACCTTCATTGTAAATGTCGTGGGTTCGCTCTCCAACATACCGATGTGCTGAAGTAGTAAAGAATTGGCACGTTTTGTTCACGTGACAAACCTTACTAATTGGCTGTGCCGGGTGGATGCGGGTTTACGACACTTCTATTTTTAGTGTGTCCTAAACCCAGAAATAGAGACGTCCTGTGGATAACATTGGTCACGAAAGCCTTCGTGTTAAATCGCGGTCTATGTTTAAGGGGCGATGTGATGGCTCGTGTTGGTGAGGCACGGCGCCGATGAAATGTCAAGACGAGTGTCGATGCGCGGCTCAATGACGGAGCGACAGAGCTCCCGGAGCAGCCCTTGGAGCGAACTCTCCCCTCGCCTGGGCTCCGCGTGGCGTTAAACATACAGACTTCACCAAACCAATACACAGCCGAATGTATAAAAACCAGAAACGTTCGCATCACGGAATTAAAATATACAGAGGTAAGATGGAAATTGGTGGTGGGGGGGTGAAGTTTTTTTTTTCTTTAAAGCGAAACGGTTGTTAAAACGCTGAGTACAGCTTTAGCTGCTTGTTCATAGCGTGTGCGTGTTGATATAGGTTTTCACAGCTCGATGCGTTAGAACTGTTTTTAAGAGTTGCTCTTTCGGGATAGCCGTCTCGTGCGTTGCTCGTCTCTCCGCGTGTGGGTTAGGTTTTGCGTGTCGTGCCAGCCATCGTAGGAGCTCGCTAACAGCACTGGATCTTTGCCATTTCGTTAGTTTACACGCACACACACGTGCGTTCCATCTCGGCACTTCTACGAAGTCCGTACAGCCGTCAGATGCACGATTCCTCTAACCAGCTCTGGCACCGCGACGCGTCTCTACCGCGGCATCGAGCAGCATGAAAGTGTTTTGATCACGTGTAAATATATAGGGCACAGCTTGAAGGGACGACAGGAAAGCATGGCTCTCGGTATTTTGAGTGATGAATGTGGCCGTGCGGCTGTCCGCAGTGAGTTAGAGCCTCACCGGGGTCACGGGATTCCACAACAGCTGGGAGCACACGGGACGGAAGACTCCATGTGCCGCGCAGGGTCCCGAACCCACAATGCAAAACTTCTGTATGTGCAGCTCTGAAAAAAAAAACCGCAGCCGGGAATGAGAAACGATTAAAGTCTTGTTGGTCCTCCTGATTTATTTATGGGAAAGAAGCTGCCTCATTGTGCGTGATGTGATTTATATCCATTGACAGTGAATTTTTGTTTTATAAATATGACTTGGAGGAGTTATGATGTCTGCTACTCCGTGAACTTGTCATCTGTGATGACACCAAGTGCTTGTTTTATCGCTGAGCATGACAGAAACGTTCAAATGATGCTCGAACAATCAACATCAGCAACGTGTTTTCTTTCTCCAAGTCAGTTTGTAAAACAATATTTTTCAAATATTGGCTCTCAATATAAATTCATCCATCCATCGATTTTCAGAAACCGCTTAATCATGTACAGGGTCGCGGTGAGCCGGAGCCTATCACGGCAGACACAGGACGCAAGGCAGGGTCACACCCAGGATGGGACGCCAGTCCATCACAGGGCACAGGGGGCAATTTAGTCCACAGGCCAATTAACCTATGCAGCAACATGTTTATTATGACCGTGAGAGGAAACCAGGTTTCGCAGTGAAAACCGACGCAGACACGGGAAGAACAAGCAAACGCCACACAGGAAGGCCCTCGAGCCAGGGTCCCGAACTCACGATGCAAAACTTCTGTATTTGCAGAAGTTTTGCATCGTGGCTTCGGGACCTTCTCCAGAAAATCTCAACCAGAAGCCAACGATAGCGAGGATCAGCAGGGGCCCTCGTGTGCGACGATCAAACGTTGACCACGATCCTTCGATTCATTCACCGGCTCGCTCCCCGCCGCTGTCCGTCCTGCTCACGGCCGCGATTGAGTTCTTTTCCGCGCAGCGGGAGGGAATCGCCCCCCCAGCGTCATCGCCCGTCCGTGTGCTTCGAGGCCTTTTTGAAAACGAGATGGCCCGTGCTGGCTTCCGAACCGTTGCACTCGTATCTCTGGTGCCTGGATTTGGTTAAGAGCCTGAACGAGTCCAATATAAGCCCTTCCTGTTGCTTGGCTTCATTTCATAGCTCGGGATGGTTTTTTTTTCCCCCCTCATCATTCACATTGGGCAGCGGCGGCAGCCGGCGCTGCCAGCATGCAACGGTCCTCTAGAGGAGCCTAGTGGAGGATAAGGCGCTTGGCAATGCCGGGCTTCAGTTTGTATTGATTTCCATGATGCATGGCACTATTTGACACTTCCTGAACCGTGTTATTGATGTGTTTATTTTTTCGAATGTAATATTCCGCATCTATAAGTTGCATTTGCATTGAATGCCACATTCATTATGGCCCGTGGCGGTGGTGCGCTGTCCGAGCATTAAACCGTGTTATAAGTTTGTTTCATTATAATGCCTTCATCTGGCTTCGGGCCACGGCCATTCATTGCGAATCTCGCGGACAGTAGGGACGGGTGCCAGCCCTTCAGGACTGTGATTGCCGCACACGCCACATTTATTCATGAAGAACATTAGCAGCAAATATTACGTGATCCTATCTCAAGCTTCCCCCTAGGTAAACTACTTCAGTAAGGGTAACAATTTGCATCGACACAGTGGTTGAACTTCTCGGCAACTCAAAGCACAGCACATCACGTCTCACCTCAACCACTCGAATGCCCTGCTGCAGTCTGGCCAGGGGGGAGCCCCAGTGGCAGCTGCCCCTTTGCGAGACAGGGTGTACGCATCGCTGGCCTGAGAACGGGGGTCAGTCTGCGAGTACCATGCGGTGTTGCATTTTTAAAGTCTGAAGTGCAGAGGACGGTGCGGAGCATTTTGCGATTCATATTTCCGCAGCATTAACTGGTGCGGCATGGGAATCCCCCTGCCGAAGACCTCCCTCCTGGCTCAGAAGCACCATGGATTAAGTGGAAGACACTCAACCGCCTTAGAACTAGAACGGAACGTCAAAAGCTGCTTTGGTCAGATGGGGCTACAAGACCGGCCCAACCACCTGTGACTGTGGAGAAGCAGACCATACTATGGAGCACTGCTTTGTCTGCGCTCTACTACCCAACCTCTGCAGCTCAAAAGACTTTGCAGAGTTCAGTACATATGCAAAGAACTGTGTAAATAAATAGGAAACTGTCATATAACCATCACGCTTCGAAGACCGCAAGCAACCGCGAACGAGCGGCAAGCGACCAGCACGCGCCAGACACCGTAACCATGGGAGTTGGTGAGACTAAGGTGGCCAGGCACAGTGGCGATGGCACGATCACGCCCCTGTTTCTTAAGCCAGGTCTTAAGCTGGAGCCCGCTAACAGCTATAGCCCCTGTGGTCCTCAAGGTTAAAGTGGGGAGCTTGTTTATTTGTGTTCTCGTACGCATGGACGGAGGCGCAGTGGCATAATGGTTAGCACACTGTGCAGTGATCCAAGCAAAACCCCGGGTTAGGTTCCTGGCCATTCACAAGACCTGTGGCAATTGGTATCTGAACCAGGCGTAGGTCAACTCAGCCTAAAATAAGTACCAGCTGCCGTGTGTCAACATTGACACTGGGCCGACAGGGATGTCTGGTCATTGTGCAGGCAACGCCGACGCTTTGCTTGGCGTGCTCATAGAAATAGGTGCTCGCTGACATAATATCGCCTGACAGTCTGCGAGGATAAATACGCGGGGTTTTATTATTATTGTTGTTCGTGTGTGTCCGTGTTTTCGTCTGTGTGTGTGTGTGCATTTACACATGTTTCTTCTTTAACGTACAGTGTTGAAAAAGTATTGCCAGCAAGCATTGTTGAAAAACAAAGCCCTTGACACTTGTGCTGAATTGAAAAAAAATAAGTAGGAGGGAGAGAGGCTGGTGTGCTGGATATAACGCAGCGCATTTGGACCATTTTCAGCTCGGCTGGAAAAAGAGAGAGAGAGAAAAAAAAACGAGATGACTCCTGAGAACCTGTTGGTTTTGCCGTCGATTCTTGACACAGCTTGTTCCCTGCTCTGGGCCACGCAGCGTGTGTGTGACCGGTGTCGGCGAGGCAGGCACGACGATTATTGAAGGTGCCGTTTTTGCCGGAGCTTCAGGGAAAACTCTCACGTGCAGTTTGCGTAAGTCTCCGCTTAAGGCCCTCGCCGTCGAATTCGCCGACAGACAAATTAAGAGGAGCGGTAATTGGTGAAATAACGCAGCTCGCGAAGCAACGAGGCGCCGGTGTGGAGGCGACAGCTGCATTTATCTCGATCCGTACGCTGGCAAACGGACAACTGGCTTTTCGAGGGTGGTGTTCGCAGACGCGGGGACACGCGTGAGCGTTAGACACGAAAGGAACAGCCTCAATAAACTTGACGCTTAAGTTGGATTTGTAGCGAATGAATTAGCGGAGCCTCCGAGTAAACTAGACCTATGCAGTCTACTAGAGTTGCACATGTAAGGAAGTTAGGGTATTAAGTAATGATGTATTGTATATGCAACGTTCATGAGCGTTCATGATCATTAATGAGCTGTCCTGTTGGGTGCTTAAACAATGTTACGGGGGCAATAAAAGCTGAATTTTGGCACACCTAGCGGGAGCGAGGCGGTTTTCTTCATATGAGAAGTATGCTACTATCGATAGCGTGCTTCGTCAAAAGTTTCCCTTTGCCTTCTCCCCACCAGTGTAATAAAAGCACACGCTACGTATATGAGAACAGGGCTTATGTTGGGCGTTTGTCAATCCAGCTTTCGCTGTACGAATCCCGGTCTGAGGTCAACTTATCATATCATCCCCTTGAGGTCAATAAATTCGGTACTACTTTGTGGAAAGTCAGCAGCAGTCGTCCACTATTTGTCAGGACCACCAGAGGAGATGCGCACCTCCCAGTTGCTCATCGGAGCCCGGAGACCCTTTGGCCTTCGCCTTGACGACCCAACGAGCGCAAAGACCACCACACCGCAACTCGCTCGCATCTGTCCGTCAAAAAGTAAATTAAATCATCGCCGGTTTAATGCGAGCTCTTTTCGCAGACTTATGTAACGTTTCTGCCGTGGCTTGTTACGGACATTGCCATTGGAAACGCTGGTCTTTTGATCGACGACAATGTGCCAATTCATGTAACGCGCTGTGGGCACTGCGCTGCTGGGGCCTACCAACATATTTCCAGCGGACAGCTTTGCCAGATCTTTCGAGATTACATCCAAGGCTTTTATGTGCACAGATATTTTGGTCGAGAGCGAGCGAGTCTCCTCTGCCTTGATGGGTCTTGGCAGTTGAGAAGACATTCCCCTACTAAATTTCCCTATTGAAGCTACTTTTAGGTCTTAAAAAAAAAACGTGAACAGGGCCAAGCGAACAAAAATGTCTGTTTTTGCTTCATCAGCTTTTAGCTTTGAAGAAAACAGTTTTATTGCTTGTCAATGGCTGAAAATGACACTTCCACAATATTTGCTTTCACATAGTGTATTGGTTTTGAAAGCTACAATAAAAAACAGATGTCTTTTTTTCTATAAAAATAACTCGCTTGAATTTCTAGGGGTGGCATTACAGTGAAAGAGAGGGAAGGGGAGGAAAAGTTACACGCTAATGTGCGATTTCATGGCACGAATGAATTTTCCACGAGCGCCGCGCAGATATGAAGAACGTACTCGCGGGAATGGCACGCGGACCGTCGGGCCAAATCAATAGGAGGGGATGGCAGTGTGTCCACCCGGCGTGGCCACACTACCGTGGCCGTCAACCCATTTCCAGCGGTTGAATGGAAATTCAGAAACACATTCGGAGGAAAATCGTTCCGAAATTAGTCATGGCAGCATTGATGATCGATCGTTTACAACGCGTAATTTTTTTGCCCGGAATCTGACCGCTTTGCGCTGTGGTTAGGGTGCTTGACAATTAGGAAGCTATGAGTTCAAATTGCGTCCGAGTGTCGACCCAATACGTTATGGCTCCAGGATCAATTTGGCGGCAGGGTGGCGCAGCCTTATCATCCGCGCCTCACAAAACGAAGGTCCTCCCTGTGGTAGTTTGATTCCCACTTCGGGTCCCTTTCTGCGTGGAGTCTGTGTGTTCTCCCCCTGTTCTGCATGGTTTTCTTCCGGGGCTCTTTGGTTTTCTCCCACAAGTAAAAAAAGAAAAATCCTCATTAAATAATTGGCTGATAACATCATAATATATAGGACGCAGTGTCTGGCAATTGTTGGCGCCGGCTAACTGGAATTTACTCGTGCCGTTGAATTGTTCTCCCTTCGAATACCTTCGACATTGAAAGAATATGTGCGGTGCGTTATACATTGTATGTATTATTTTTAAGCCGGTTACACTTCGTTGGAAGTCAACAGTGATCGTCCAATGGAGAGATTTTTCCCTGCTATCGGAATGTGGAATTCCCACTCGTGGCTTGTGGGCCACCGTTGGAGACGAGATGGAAGTGGAGATGACGTGATTACCACTTTATTTTTTGTTTGAATGTCAGGAAATCCTCTCTGTCTTGAGAATCCTTCTAGGCTTGTTTGGTCAATTGCTCACTGACAAGGAACATTCATGGAGTGCGACGCTCCGATTTCAATCAAAATGCATCCATTAACAGCTGCACGGTGATTGAACCGGACGGGTGAAATGTAAGTTGGCCTCGCTGCCTCTTTTAGGTGGAATAGAGGAATTACCCGTCAGCCATGTACCTCCACACACCCATTGCGTAGTTTGTGGACCGTGGTGATCAACCCTCTCAATCTGATGAAGCTTATGGAGGCCACATGCCCCCCCAGGCAAACGACCGCATCAGTTCTATCAGAAGCCGAGGTCCAGCCATTGGATGTTCATATATCCTGTGGCTCCAGTCCCTAACACAACCAGGTCTCAGCTCCTCGGTTCAGGCATTTAATCGAGTGTGTCCGTGAATCATAGTGGGATACATAGATCACAGGCCTTAGTCACATCCAGGGGTGAAAGTAACCGCATTCGTGATTTCTCACCAGTGCGGTCGTATCGAAATACCCCCTCCCGCCACCCTACCGTATGGAATTATTGAATGCTTCGGCTGTACTGGACCGTACCGGCTTACTTTTACCTCTGGTCACATCTTACATTTTTGACTAAATAATGTAGGTTTTCTATTTATAATCGAGCAAGTGTTTTCATATATGTGTGCACTTTAAATGTTTGGTTCGCATCCTTCACGAGAGCAAATTTTATCTGTACACCATCAGAGCTTTTGCGTCTTATTTGAGCTTTACTTTACACGTATTGGTTGCTCAATGGGGGTCACAATACATGTGGGCCACCCTGTACAGCGCTGCCGTAATCACCATAGTTGGATAGCATCCCACTCTCAAGCCGACGATATATTTGTTTGAAGAGGAAAATATTCACAAATATAAAAAAAAAACACAGTCATGTTCTTGAAAAGAAATAATATATATTTCAGGGCCAGACTTTTATTTTCCATTTTTCTTTTTACCTCGTGCATGTTTCTGTAGCTCTTAATTTTATTTTCCAAAGCTGTTAGTAATTACACGGGCGCGGCGTGCTGTGACGGCGTTTCTCGTGCTCACGTCGCGAGTAAAACACGGCGAAGAAAAAAATTAAAAAAACCCATCGCGTAAGACATGTACACAGCTTGGCTGGGGCTCACGGCAGAACAGTCTAGCTATAGAAATGACAGCCTTCAACCTGTTTCCCCATGGGCCAGCAGCGCCAGTGTTTCGTAACGGAGCAGCGTGGAATTTCGCGATGCGTCAGCGCACCTTTTTCCTGCCCTGTTAGTTGAGCGAGTCCGTTAGAACAATGTCTGTGTTTTGGACGGGAAGTGTGATTGAACTGTGCGGGAGGACATTAAAGCCCAACCGATTTTTTTTCCGAAACGTCGCGTTAGTAAGCCGTGCGTCGAGATGGGTACACGCACCTTGCCCAAACATCGCAACGTCTGTGATTGAATGTGCAATGTATCACAGGGTGATGCAGATCTTGATATCTTTCTGAATTGTAATGACCGTCAGTGTTTATTGAATCGTGCAAGAAATGTTTTACTCGCTTTGTTGGACTTATGTTTCTGGCGAGACATTTCGAATTCAGTGACTGGTGTTGGCCGCGAACGGGATTTGAACTCGGGTCGCCAGGTTTGTGAGCCCAGCACGCTAACCACTGAGCCACTCACTCATCCTCCAACACCCAACTCCTCCTCCAACAACCACGCTCTGAATTAACTAATTGTCCAACATCTCCTAGTTTGGGGCATGCTGACATGTGCTCTTTTAAGTATTTTAAATGATTGCGTGCAATGGGCCGTGCATGTGTGCTCTTGAATGGGTCTGCTTGAATAATATTTTTGTTTAGGATTAGGATGATTGAATACCATGGGAACGCAGCATTTGGTGCTGCAAGCCAAAACCGATTTCCCCAAATAGTCTGCAGGTATAAGGAGTTAGATGCGTACCCGTTTGGTAGTCAACTCGACATATAACCCCTCTCGAGTCTCTAAATTTGATATAATAAAGCACTTTTGGGTTGTGCCATGGAACGGTGGCGTAAACCCGCCTCCGCTCGACACAGGAAATGAGTAAAGTTTTGCCACGTCAACATAAACTGTAAATTCTTTACTACTTCGGCACACTAGTGTATTATACATTTGTCATTTTTCATCTGTTCCTTTTCTCTCTTTGGTTGGTGGTTTGTTTCTGTGTAACATTGGTGTTTGTTTGTGTTGTCTGCCATGCTCTTGTTGCTTGTTTTTCTTGTCTGTTTTGTGCGGCCTCCTCCTGGCCCAGTTCGTGTAAGGCCTGCCTGGCCTAGACTCGCCTCGTGGTGTTTGCCCAGGTGTCGCGTGTGGAAGTTGTGTTTTTGTTGTAGTGGGTGGCTGCGTTTTTACTTTGCTGTTGCGTGTCTATGTATGTGTACTTGTGCTTCATTGTTGATTGCTTGATTTGGATTGGCGTTGTTTCCCCCTCGTCTCTGTGTCCCTATGTCTCCCCCTCCCTCCCTGTCTCCCTCCGTGCTTGTCTTTAAGGAAGTGACGGCCATCTTAGGAGACGCTGGCAGATTTTTGCCGCTCTTAAGATTGTCAGTTTCACGACCTTTCAGTATATTCGAAGCAGCCTTGATCATTTAAATGTTTTGTTCCTTTGGTTTTATTTATTTATTTTTCATTGTTGACATGCCGTACTCTTCGCGGCCCTTGTGCAGCGCTTTGTGACCCTCGGGTGAAAGGCGCTATATAAAACGCTATGATTATTATTATTAGTGAGCAACACCCACAACATTTACAATAGAGTATGACCATTCATCAGGCTCCTTGACAAAAGTCTGATTCATCATGTGTAATGTTAAAAAAGTTGTTATTTCAGCAGCGCCGTGTCGAGCGCTCCCTCTCTCTCCTTCGTGGCGTTTTGCCTCAGGCGATCTGAGACAGTCTCAGAACGCCTGAGGATGCCTCCAACATTGATCGCGAAAGAGTTCGTGTTATAATTTACACACAGATGTATTGTGACGATTCAAAAACTGTCGTACTTTGGAGAGCCTGGTGTCCGCCACGAGAATCCAAAAGTGACATGGGCACATCGTGATCCTGGACAGACATGCTGAAACGCTGGAGCCCTTAAAACACAAGCAAACTGACCGTAATGTGACCCGAACCCAAAAGGTTAACTTCTGGGCTTGCGTGGGGAGAGAACGGAGGGGCACTTGGGTGGCGGAGTCTGGGAATGCGTTATTTACGGGTGCAACAGCCCTCCGCTCTTAGTGCAGAGTAAACACTTTATTTACGTCCTTCTCCGCCAGAACGCTGCGCGCACCTTCTCTTCATTTCCACTCTGCAGCGCTGATTATTTATTGTGCTTCCGTGTGATATGTTAGTGCGTCCGAGGCTTGGTTTGTGGTGTGGTTTAAGCACCAACCGCGCTTTTCACCGATGATTTCCCAGACTTTGCGCTGCACACAATGTTTAGGGCGCGTGATACCCAGTTCTTCTTTACACGGAGCCAGAAGGAACGCTCGCCAAGGTTATCTTGAACGAGCAGCGCTTAAGAGCATTTTTTTGTATAATTGTTAACTTAAACCTGAAGAGGGTATTGATCGCTGTGGTGGATCATTCTGGTTAATACATGAGTTAAATAACAACAAGTGTCACAACCCGCTTTCAGGTTGTGACAAGTGTTGTTTGGCATGATGTCCGACGTTTCGCTCAACATGCTCGGACCTTCTTCAGGAACGCAGCTGAAGGCTAACCTCAAAACACACGAGCGAGTGATACAGCACAAATGCGAAAACATCCACAGTATACATATTTTCGGTCATGTATCTTGCAGACGAATGCTAACCACAAGGCCTCGCTCGCTCTTCCATGAATCCAGTCCAAAGTGGTGTTTATTTAAACAAATTCTGATTTATTTGTGTTATTTATAGTATTTCTGCAGTAAGTTATTATTTGTCATAGTAATTACTATTACAGCCATGCTTCTGTAACCACGTATTTTGGACATAGGGTTCGCAGACCTGTGCCAGGTTGAGCCCCGTATCTACAGTACAGCAAAGAGGTTGCTGACCAACATTTGCCAGACACTGCGTCCTAGATTTTATTAAGTATACAGCCAATAAATGCGTGTTCATTAGTTATGGGAGGAAACTGGAGAACCTGGAGGAAACCCATGCAGAACAGAGAGAGAGAGAATGCACAGACTCCACACAGAAAGGGGCCCGAGATAGGAATCGAACTCCTTCAGGCAGGACCTTGTTTACATGAGGTGCGGATGTTACCGCTGCACCACCCTGCCACCTAGAAACCTAAATCTTTACAGCAAAGTCATTGCGCTTTGGATACCCTTTGGATAAATACGTGGGGAACTTTTTCCCATGTATTAGCTGTCATATTTATATTTCCCAAACGTGCAGGAGATTGGAATGTGTAGCTATATAGGGAAATCTATGATGTATTAATAAACGAGCCATAGAACGCGAATAAATCAAGAGGACCAAAAACGCAGCTCACGGTTCACTTACCGCCCGGTCTGCAAAGATGACTAAACCACCTGTGTTTGGATTTCGGTCATTGCCGTGATTTCTGAGAAAAGCATACATGAATCAGTTATTTTGATATGTATTGTTTCACACGCAAGCTTTTGTGTGTGTGTGTGTCAGACATGAACACTACAGCCAGAGTATTTTTTGAGTGACATTTAAAACTCATAATATGATGCGAAATGCAACCATATAGGAAGCGTACTTGTCACGCTCTACATGTTGTCACGTGAAACGTGATCGGACGCTGTGCAGATTATATTTTCACGTGTTCAATTTTTTATTAATCACGATAGTGTTTTTGTTAAACGGACGTTTGTGTAGCATTATAGATATTTTTGTTGGGGTTTCAGGCATTTTAAACGTCACTGCTGGAGAGAATGTTTTCCAACAAAAACAGACCCGGCGATATTAAATGTGGATTCAATTACAAGCAATTCATCACCAACAAATAAATACACAGCTATAAATCACAACCACAACTAATGTAATTACTGTACATGTTTGTGTAAATAAGGTGGTGAACGCAAGCCATGATTTCCGATGCCGTGCTGGATGTGTCCAGATTTTATTATTTACATTATCTACCTATCATCATTGCTGTCAAGAGCTGCTCTATCAGGACAGCCATATGCGAAGAACAGAGGATGAACAAGAATTGGTCTTGAGAGCTTATTTTTCGGGATAGCCATGTCGAGCTTTCCTCCTCTCGCCTTCGTGACGTTTCGCCTCGCAAGTCGAAGCCTCGTGACGGAGAAATGATCGTCCTTCTTCAAAATCCGATGATGCCCCCGACGTGGGAGGCGACACACCGCAAAGGGGAGAGGAGGAGCGCTCGACACAGCTATACAGAAAGCGCAGCTCTTGAGAATAGTTCTCCCCATCCGTCCATCTATTATCAGAAACCGCTTCATCCTGTACAGGGTCGCGGTGACCGGGAGCCTATCCCGGCAGACACAGGGCGCAAGGCAGAGTGATACCCAGGATAGGACGCCAGTCCATCACAGGGCAGGGGGCAATTTAGTCTGCAGGCCAGTTAACCTATGCAGCAGCATGTCTTTGGACTGTGGGAGGAAACCGGAGTGCCAATTCTCTTATGGAGTTAATATAAACCCTATTAGCCATGGCACAATCACGGGAAGGTAGGTTGAGAGAGAAGAAGCAGAAGTGAGATGCATGGAAGAGAAGTGAGATGCATGGTGTCCTGCGATGGACTGGCTGGCGTCCCATCTTTGTATAGCCATGACTTGTGCCATGTGTCTGCCGGGATAGGCTCCGGCTCACTGCGACTCTGTGCAGGATTAAGCGGAGTCTCATACTGAATGAATGTACAGTGAAGTATTTAAAGTGTTTTCGTCGTCTTACTGTAAACCGCTGTTCTTGCTGAGATGAACCATTTCTTTTGTAAATGTTATTTCTCTCGTGGGTGTAAATTTTACTCAACGTGGAACAGGATTTTGAGGGGCCCAATTTACCCGTCAAATTTCCTCATAGAATAAAAAAAACTCGTTACATATGTTTCCCAATATTGAGGTAGCCAATATAATGGCGTTGGTGCATTTAAAGTACGCATGATTACATTTTAAGCAGCGTAATTATCTTATTTAAGTGTCAAGAAAGGAAAATATTTCTTAATCAAAAAGTGCACGGGTTTTATAACCCAAGTAACACGATTCCATATTTTGTACCTTGGAAGTAATGGAATCGGGTTATTGATAACTTTCTGGACTATTGTTTTCTAATTATGATAAACATGATTAAACTATTAATCCTCCCGAATAACAACATCGTAAGGAGCTGGATCTTAATGAATCGTCTCCACTTGTCCTTGCATTACCCCCAGCTACTGACAATGACTAGTTTGACTTGTCTATTTTTACTCAAGTATCTCGCTTACAATAATTAATGTGGTGTCACAGAACAAGTACAACTTGGGAGTGTATTACCAGCGTGTAGAGGAATAATCCACATTCGGTCGAGCGATTGAACGAGGCAGACATCAGAGCGGCTGCGGGGAGCATCACTGAACAGACACTCGCTGCTGCAGTTATGGAAAATGTCAGTCGATGCCTGCAAATGGTATTGGATGCACAGGGATCGCATATTGAAAATGTTTCATGTGAACATAATCTCCCGTGCTTCGCTGGTGTTCTTTTAGCAGAACCGGAGCTGTAAGTTAAATATTTTAACAAATAAACGCAATCAAAACGAGAGCATCTTTTTGATGAGCCTGTAAACGGAGAGTATTCGAGATGATGGTGTCGTAGCCCAGCAATTACTGTTCATGCCACTGCAGGAGGAAGCGCCTCCACTAGAGGGCATGCTAGAGGGCACCTCTAAGTGGTATGTTGGACTACTTTTCAACGCTGCCACACGTCTTGGAGGAGGTTGGATTATTCACGCTTAACTCCACCACTCTGCCAATCCACTGTGGTTAACCCATTGTTGCTGCTGGGTGAGTTGAAGCAGTGAGACTGAACCGGTGGATCACAAGTCCAGCGCGTAAAACGTTATGCCACAGTGGAGGCAGCGTCCCTTAACGGTACTAGCAAAATACCCGCCCTACGGCTGATCTTGTTCCAAGCATGTAACACATTCATATGACGTCTCTCGTCGATGACGTTCTCTGCTGACATGACTATATTTCCCTGGCTTTCTTCCTGCATGAACGCGAATTAGCGCTTAAGAGAGGTGATGGTTCCAGTGCAAGTCGTGCAAACGTGGGATTATAAATCTCAAACAGTGCTACATGTTTCAGAAGATCAATCAATACGTGGGTTGTAAAGCTGAAATAAGACTTAGACGTTTACCTGCTGTGCAGATAGCATTTGGGCGTATTAAGGATTCGAACCCGACTACCCTCAGTGCCGACAAACGTATGTACATTTGCTCCAAAATATATACGTAAATAATACTAACATTTATAGAGCGCCTTTCACCCGAGGGTCACAAAGCGCTGCACAGGGCTTCGGAGAGAACGGTACTCCAACAACGACGATAGAAAACGGAAAATCAGCAACATTGTTTTTGTTAGGGATTTCACCCGGCACACTCAGTGCGGACATACACACACACACATAAAACACTTTTTCCTTTACACATATACAGCATTGTAACCCAGTACCCTCAGCGCGGACATACATAAAACAAAAACACTGGCTCCATTTTATATATATATAGATTTTGCATTATGACCGTGGTTGTAGCCGCAGGATTAACGGGGCCACGCAGGCCGGGCGAGATCCCACGTGGCGCCAGTGAGTTGTTGGCGCGTGTGGCGACGTGGGACTGCGGGAGGCGAGCGGGCGCGTTGGGCACCGGAGGAATCACGGCCCAAGACTCCTCTGTGAAGCAGGAAGGAAACTGCTAATAGACAATGAAAGTTATTGGTGGTCAGCGGTTCCAGTAATGCAACGCAAGATTTACTGCTCAACATAAACATTACCTCCTGTCCCTTTAATGCCGAGTGAAAAAATAATAATTGTGTATAAACAATCGTCGTAACGTTTCAAATTAAGATGAATAAGGCCAATGTGTTTTTTTTGCCCGTGTGTGCGTACATTCACGCGTGTGCGTGTGTGTTTACGGAGAGAGCGGTGGAGTAGTGCCACGATATCCGGTGAGCTAGGTTCAATGCCTGGCCAAGTCCATCAGTGGCGGGTGGGATCCAAACCGGTCTTGGTCCTCCCCGATGTGACTCAGCCTTAAGCGAGTGCTTTATGTGGTGTGTCAATTTTATCACTGGGAAGACAAAGGTGGGCAGGCATTGATCTGGCCACACCTCCATCCCTGCTGGCTAACAGCACTTGCCCTTTCCGTGTTATGGTAATTGTGTCTAAAGCTATATCCGTGTATGACTAGTGTCTGGCTGTGTAGACACAAAGTACGCCTATACACACGCAGTTTAAATACAAATGATTTTTCCCCGCCGTTATTGAAGAGCTACAAATCCCCCCCCCGCCCCCCCAGTTTAAACTATATGTTTTCATAACTTCAAAGCGGCGGTTTAGTTTATACTCAAATCATTCACCCTCCGTTTGGTCCCTTCCGATTCCGCCGCCTTTCTACAAAGCTAATGTACAAAAGAAAAACATAGCCGGGGCGGCTCTGGGCTTAATGATGCGGAGCGATCGCTCACCGGGTCGTTCCACGCGGGGCGAAACAAGTCTGCAGCCTCCGCCCGGCCCTCCCCAGACGACCCCGGGAGCCCTTTCACAACCCGTTGCGCTGGCAAGCGAGCAGCCCCTCGTCTTCAGCCAAGGAAAATTCGCTTCCAGCTCTGCGCCTCTGAGACCGTCGTGCGCCGGCCGCTCGTGCGAGAGGCGAGCGGCGATAACGTCACGCTCCGCTGCGGTGTTGAGATGCGCGGCCCGAGCCTGTTTAGCGGGGCTCGCGTAATGGGGGCTGTAATTGGACTCACAGTGGGGGATTGCGTCGGTAGCGCGGGTCTCTCACGCGTGCTCGCGAACCTCGACACCGCGCGTTCGTCGCTCTTGACCCAGGAGGACAGTTGTTAAGGGCAGGTTCAAAACATCCTGCCCTTACACAACTTGTTTAATTGCCGTGCGGTCTAGTAAGCCGCGCGTATATAGCGTCTCGCTAGATTCGAAGGCAATAGACTTTACAAGCACGGTAGCAGACACGGCATATGGATGGGATGCTTCGTGCTGTCCTGCTGTGTAGGCACATTTAGATTCTATAAAAATAATGTAACGTCCAACAGTTACGTTCAATTTGACACGTATACCACGGGTCAGTCTGTCAATAAGAAAACCACTGCTGGTTTAACATAAAGTGGGACTTGTTTTATTGAGCCCAGAATGGTGATTGGCTATTTCCACCCCTAACTCGTCTATGCATTCGTGTCGCCCGATTTCAGTCGAGCGCCTCGCTGTAAAGTTGTTGTTGCTGGTTTAAACGGCCGCTAACGAGGTTGCCCCATAACGGTGCAGAATTTTACAGCCCTTCCTGACGCCAAATTCATTTAGTCGGAGGGCCTTCGGATCGTTATTTGAATGAAACCCACCCCCAAAACCTGTTCACCAAGGAAGACCCTACCAGGAGTGCTGGGCTCCAGGTGACATCGCTCTGGAGTTTATCGGAACACGCAAACCCCCGTGCGTACACGTGTGCTCATGCTGTGAGACGTAGTTGTGTGGAGGGAGAGTAGCGGCCGAATATCCAAACCGGAGAACACGGAGGAATCCCACGCAAGACAGTGGGGAGAACACCCGAGGCGGGAATCGAACTGACTCGGGCAGGACTTTGTTTCTGTGAGGCGCAGATGTTACCGCTGGTTATTGCTCGTGGCGTGTACAGAGACAGACGAGGGATAGGTGTGGGACATATGAATTTGGAGACGACATCTTATTACGTGGTAAATAATTGTAATAATTTTACACCATGGTGCATGATGAGAAGTACATTTTTTAACGTTTTCAGATGACTAGTTTTTATATAGGCACATGAATAGCTACACTATTTATTAGTAGCTAGTCTGTAACAGACAAACCCCCTTTAACTAACCAAAAATTATTCTTAAATAAACTGATTTATAATAAAAGCAAAGGGCTGCTCTGTCGGGATAGCCGTGTCGAGCATTCCTCCTCTCTCCTTCGCGACGCTTCGCCTCCCGCGTTCGAGGCATCGTCGGGCTAATGAAAACCTACATCACTACATTATATACATTAAAAGTAAAATTATAAAATCTTGCTGGCACAGTCATGTTATGGTATGTTCCCATTCGTTTGGTATTAACCACAGCTTTCTACACAATGTCTGCGTGCTTGGAGTACCGGTGTGTGTGTGGCCACGCAGGAACATCGCTGTGTGTTAAAGTGCATTCTTATGCCCCATTATATAATCTCGCGGAAAAACCGCCACAGTGTGTAGTGTTTTAGTGTACAGAATGAAACCCAAGCACGATAAGTTAAAGCACATTGTGCGGAATGCCACATCGTGCCTGATGTTGTACATAACGGAGCATTTTACTGACATAACTTAATTGGAAGGGCTGAGAGTATTTTCTTGGTAACCAATGTTGGAGCGCTTGTCAAGATTAATATGCATTGTAAGAGTGCACAAATATTCCTTTGTGCTGTGACTAATGTTAGTGAATGGCTCTAACGTCCCAATCTTTCTGACAATATAAATCAAACCTTCACAAGTACTAACTGAATTGTGTATATATATAAAGAGCTAAGAAGCTAAATATTTGGAATGTACATCCAGGTTGTTTTTTCCATTTCCAATTGTTTTGCTGGAATATGGACAATATTTATAAAGCCACACACAGAAACATGCTGTTAAGAAAAAAATACTTCTTAAAACGTTCGAAGCATGTGATGACAATTCTTGTTCTTGACCTTATGAATTGTTTGTCAATCTAATTTAATTTAGAATTCGCACATTATTCATTCAATGTCAAAGGTATTTATTCGAAAACAGAACGACTCAACCGGTCCCAACCCGCCAGACACTGTATCATGTATATTTTTATGTTATCGACCAATTAATTAACGAGTGTTTTAAGTTCTAGAAGGAAACCGGGGAACCCGGAGAAAACGCACAAAGAACAGAACAAACAAATTCTACGCAGAAAGGCGCCCGTGGCGAGAATTGAACCACCTCGGGCAGGACCTTATTTTTGTGAGTCGCGGATGTTACCACTGCACACACACCCTGCCGCTATTGACGTTCGGGTTCTGTACATTCGTTTGGACTCGAAGCTTGGATGTAAACGCTTGGATGCAAAGTGAAGGTTTCCATTTGGAAACAACGAGCATAACGTGTGATTAATGCGGAATTTTGTTTGTGATTTCTTCCAATTGCCGTGAGACGGTCTTTGTATAAAAAAAAAATCCGTATTTGTTATTAAAAATGAAACGTGGCCATTTCATTTGCCAAAGGATTAAGAAGCAATATGATTATCTATAGCCATTAAGTCAATGATTAAATACGAATTTAGTTCATAATAAACGAAATACAGCTTCAACAAATGCAACAAATTGAAATATAACTGCAAATGTGTTGAATTCCCACAAATAATATGTCTGTTGCATTCATCTCTTTTTAAATCTCTGTGTGTTTTATTTGTATGCAGATGCATTTGAATGAATACTGTACGTAAACATCATTCATTCATTTTCAGTGCCCGGTTAATCCAGTGCAGGGTTGTGTCGGAGCTATCCCGGCAGACACAGGTTGAAAGGCAGGGCTTCACCCAGAATTAGGCGTTAGTCTACCACAGGCTGATTAACATGGGCAGCAAAGCTTTGGACTGTGGGAGGAAAACGGACACGGTGACAACATTCAAACTCCACAGAGAAAGGCACCCGAGACCGGAATCAAACCTTCCGGATTTCAAACCTCCCGGATTTCTGTGCTCCTCACCCTGTCACGGAGAGTGAGCCCAGCATATGTAAATGAAAAACATAAAGACCCCCAGCTCAAGTTTAGCTTTGGGCAGCTGGCGGAATGTTACACGTGTGAAGCTATTATACATACTGGCACAGCACGCGAAAAGTCCTGTGACTCGAACAAAACCTGGCCACCTTTGTCTGTCCCAGCGTGCTGATGATATCACACCATTCCAGGGTTTCGCTTAAGGCTGGGCCAACCTGGGGAAGCCAAGGTCTGGATCAAGCAATAATGTGCTGTTGTGCGTGGCCAAGACTCCAACTTGGTCTCTGGGATTGTGGCACTCTAGAACTCATGGAAAGCCAGGGGTCAGCGTGCGTTTACAGGGGTCAGCGTGCGGTTGCGCACGAGTGGAGCGCAGGTGTTTGCGGTTGTGCCGAGCTGCGGGGAGCGGTGGCTCAGTGATTAGCGGCGCTAGGCTACAAACCTAGCGACCCGAGTTCGAATCTCGCTCACGGCCAGCACTAGTGACGATTTTCGGAACCGGTCCTGCCCCTCCCCTAGGTCGTCTCAGCCTCAAAAGAGTACCTAATACAGTGTGTAAATATTGCCACTTGGTAGACAGAGGCGGCCGGGCGTGGTGCTGGTCACCGACATCCTCACGGGCCGTGTTGACCTTCGTAGGCGCTCGCTAACAGCACTTGACCCTACAGTCTGTTAAGGCAATACGGGGAATCTTTGTCTTTCCAGGTCTCCGACGCGTTTGTCCGTCGTGTTGGCACTGGCTAACCACGTGGCCGCCTTCCCCCTCCACACCTCTCCGCGGTTTCCCTCGTTCCTTTGAATCATTCTCTATCTTTTCGACAATGAACGAATATACGCGGTGGCACGTTATACATTGTAATTATTATTATTGTTAAACATCATCAGCCGTCATCAGTCCACTGCTGCATGAAGGCCTCCACAAACCTCAGCTGCTTCTCAGGATCCTGCAACAATTCGTGCTGCTCCATCTGTGCAGAGGACGTACACTCAGATGCGTTGCATTCCATACGATGTACGAACAAAAAAAAACCCTTGATGGAAGTCAGGTCTAAAAATAAAAAATAAAATATATAAAGCGAAGGAATAATAATCACACCGCAGATGATGTGACTTAAAGCCCCAGTGTAAAATTGTATGGATTTCCTGTCTCCCTTCTGTTGGTAATAAAGCAGTTGTAGCTCATCTAAGCATTCAGAGCAATGATTACTTTGAAGTGCAAGTCATGAGGAACATTTTAAGAACGTTACTGGATTGGGTTTCTTTTTTTTTAATAACTTAACGCATTGATATTGCAGCTTAAATATCTATGTGCATACCCCAGTTAAAACGGATCGTCAAAAATAGTCTGTGGCTGAATCAATGAGAGTGTTAAGAATGATTTGGACATTTCGTAGACATTCACTGTCTTTTAGAGTTTTGTTTTAACACATTTTCAGGAACGTTTTAACTGAAAGATGAAGACATTAGACACATTTAAAGGAACATTCATAGAGAGAACTCCAGACATACTGTGGCCTGGTTTCTACATTTTCACACTTGTAGATTAATTTGTGGACAAAACTATTTCTATCGACGGTTAAACTACATCTAGAGAAGTATTCTGAGTGGCTATTAAAGGCTTGGAATATCGCTGGAATAACGCTGGAATATCTCTGGGCAAAGTGCACTGTGTTCTCACTCGCCATAGGAATGTGGAATTCACACAACTAGTTCCCAGCCCTAAACATGGGAAGAGCACTGAGCCACAGTGAATGGAGCAAAAAACACATTTCACTCTTAAATATAAAATCCTCTAAATGTGACAACATTTCCAAAATGTTTTTTTTATGGCCAACATAAAATCACTTTCTAAGTGGTCATCATACAAACAACGACCGACATCTGTAGCAGCTGTAGTGTTTCAGTCAAACACATGCGTTTGTGATGGCTGCTCTTCAGGGCTGTTCTTTCTGGATAGCCGTGTCAAGCGCCCTCCCTTGCAACGTTTCGCGTCCGATGTTAGAGGCATCATCAGGGAGGCGAAACGTCGCGATGGAGAGAGGGAGAGCGCTCAGTGACACGACTATCCCGAAACAAGAGCTCCGAAGAGCAACCATCGTGAATCGAGCCGTGAAAACCTACATCAGTACACACGAGTCTGTATTGGAGAAAGCACATTCTCTAAAAGGAATATAGTTAATAGTTCAGCTTCAAATAATTCAGTGAAGACAGCGTAATTGCATGATTACAGAAATAAGAATGAATAGCTTATTAACTCTGCAGCTGTCCCTTATTGCTTAATTTGCACTGGACTCTGTCCAGCTGCACACGCAGAGCACTGGCACCGAGACTGGCATGGCTGCAAACAATCACCGATTCTCCTGGCTCTTAGAAACAAAATCCATTACACCTCTACGCAAGGCAAAGGACGCAATTTCGTTCTATACAATTGTTCACTCAACATGTAGCGTCGTTATTACTATCTGCACGCCGGCGCGGTGTGATGGTTCGCGGTGTGATGGTTCGCGGTGTGATGGTTCGCGCAATCTCGTGTCAGTCTCCTGCCGCGGCGGTTTAAACTATGGTGCAAATTCTGCATGTACCTGCGTCCGATAGCAATTTCAGGGCTGCACCTTTAGCTGTTGTCTTAATCCCGTGGTGTATTTCAGGGCCGCACCTTTAGCTGTTGTCTTAATACCGTGGTGGAGGAGTTTGTATGTTCCATAGACTCCAGAGATATGTCACTCCTGCTAGGGTCTCCGTTGGTGAACAGGTCTGGGTGTTGGTTCCAGGCAAATAATGATGCAAAGACCCTCTGGTTAAAGGAGGTTGGCTCCAATACCCCCCACCGCTGAGAGACAACCGGCCAACCCAGATCAACGTGGAAATTGGCCTTTTGAACCGGCAACTACTACTACACCACATTATATTGATAACATTGACCAGTCAGTGCAGCAATTATAGTGCTCCACTCACAATCAAAATCGAGTCAGTTCAAATCCTGTTTGGAGGGCGATTCATCCCACTAGTTATCCCAAGATCCACAAAACTGGCCCTCACAATGGGAATGTGTCTGACTCTTCAAGAGCCGAGACACGGTGATTTAAAACAATATATTAATATTATAATCTCATTTGAGACTCTATTGAATTAGAGGATACCAATTGTCAACATTGTTTTTCCAATGTTTTCACATCGAGCTGCCTATTTGAGCCATACAGAGGTGGGGTTTGTTAAACTAATATCACAGCGGTATGTGTGTACGTGCGTGCGCTGTACCTTTGCGGTGTTTGGCCTCAAATTTGATGCACAGTGACACGTACTTCCATTGCCAAGCCTCATCTGCCAGAAGGGTGCTTGACATTAGACCGCGCACACAAAAGGTTTGCACCCTAGGTACCCACGATGCATTTGAACGCGATTTGTTGCCAAAGAGCGGGGAGTTTCCAGCATCGTGAGGCTCGCCGCTGTAGATGATTTTCTCCGTTGTTTTGGGACTCGACGTATCCTCGCCATGCTAATTAAGTAATTACCGTGGCCAATACAAATATGCGGCTCCACCAAATTTGTTCTTTTTATTCCACGTTTTGGAGCAAAGGCAGAAATCAAGCAACAAGACTCTACATTCTTACGAGGGAGGGAAAAAAAAGTCCCACACATCTTGTGAGGTTAAAGGAAAATGTTGCGTAGAGTCCTGCAGGAATTAAAGGTTTCTTTAGAATTCGATGAGATTTTTTTACACAATTCTTGCCGGATATATTATTTTAAAATAGTTGTATGTTTATCTGTGATCCCTGAATTACTTATTAATGTCAATGTGATTCCCATATTGTGGTGCACACCTGTAATTCAGAGGTGAGAATGGCGACTGATTAACATCATCGTGTGTGGAAGTATATAAAGTGAGTGTTGTGTAGCAGTAAGCCAAGTTTGATTGTTGCTCACGGCCAACACAAGTGACGATTTTCTGAACCGGTCCTGGGCCTCCCGTAGGTCGGCTCAGCATCAAATGCGTACCCGTTGCTATGTGTAAACATCGCCGCTTGGGAGAAAAAGGCGGCTGGGCATGGTGATGGCCTCCCATCCCCTAGTATGCCGTGTCAGCCTTCATATATGCTCGTTAACAGCACTTTCCCCAAAAGTCTGTTAAGGCTATATGGCAGGGTCAGTGGCTCCATAGGATAACCACTGTTGACTTCCAAAAAAGTGTTACCCTATTGTATAGCCATTCTCTCCCCACTTTATTGGACACTTTTTTTTATTATTTGACAGTTGGATTAGGTGATGGCTTCCTCCGTCGACCACGTGTAACGCACCGTCGTCGTTCCGGCATTTCTTCTGTGTTGAACGTCGCTCAGACAAGAGCGGTTCGGTTTAAACACGGTTACGCCGGGTGGCAGCTTTCACAGAAACCGAGCCGCACCAATGCTCTAACCGGTCCTCCTAAGTTCAATATTACATTCCTCTCGTGCGTTATTGCATACACGAAGGCTTTCCATTTAAATAAACTAATCAGTTAGAGCAGTTGTAGATTAATATCACGTGGCAATTTATGAACGACTTTATACTGGTGAATAGAAACCAAACGATTCGCACATTTCCGTGGAATGAAGCGCAGGCGTTAGACAATGTTGCATGTTCAAAACAGCGGCTGGAGCGGTGGCGTTGTGATTAGCACACTGTGCTATGAACCAGGCATCCTAAATTCAATGCTCGGCGACCCAAGTTTTATTCCCAGCCAAATGCCCAACAGCATTAAAGAATTATATCTGCAAAGGTATAATGTTAAACAATGTTCAAATGCCGTGTTTATGTGTGTGGGTTTGGACATTACAAAACACCTTCGTGGGAAGTCAAGAGTGGTCGTGCTAGGGCGGGCTGGCCCTCCATTATAAACGTGTGGAATTCTACCTGCGGCAATGAGCCACCAATGCAGGTGAATGCCATCCAGCGGTGAAAGTAAGCCGGTAAGCGTTAGGTAGAACACAGGTGAGAAGGGGGTTTGTGGTACAACAGTACGGCTAAAAAATGCAAGTTACGTTCACCCCTGGTGCCACCCTATCACTAGTCTGAGCATGAAGACACTTTCGCGTTTTTATACATCATTAATAACAATTATCTTTTCCATCGACAATGTGTTGCTGTGCAATTTCCACTCTTCGGATCATAAATCACATAGTGTTTACAAGACGACGCTATAGCCAACAACACTGAGCGAATTGCTATGCATTTAGAGCAATATTCGCACGATCGGAATGACACAGGGCAAAAGGTATGTGCGTTCAGACAAGGGAAAGCTGGCAACAGAGTGGTGTGCCAGTGGTATTCTTAGCACGCTGGCTGTGGCCAGAACAAATAAATAACAGGAGATGGCTCTTTAGCCAGTTTGTGTAATGACTCTAATAGAAAGGACATGTGTTCGCTTGTGTTTATGGCGCGAGTGCTTTTATACACTCCTTCTTCCACTGCAGGGAGAGCCAATGATTATTCCAACTGCTTCAGTACCTTAGCAAAACACGATGTGAGTTCCCCCGGTGTAATAAGATGTAGGCAAAAAAACACAATACTGCTTGGAAACATTTATTAAAAGCAGAAAATTATTTTGCTTTTCATTCGTTTTAGGGTTACATTTCTACCCACAGTAAAAGCTTAAGAAAATATAAAGAATAATTATTTCTAGCATATGTTGTAACATACGCTGCGTTAAATTATAACAGGTTTTCCCATCACAGTTGTTAAGAAGCCAACTTTATGGAATAATCATTGGACGTTAGCTTTGGGCAAATGTCTTTATTGAACATGTAGGTATTAATTTCCTAAGTTTTTTTGTTCAGCACAGTTACCAAAGATAATTCGACGTTCATTCAAGCGCAACGTTATTTTCTTTCATCGCCACTTTGCTGCCTTCTGCAACCGTGTAGTTGGATGCATGAAATATCCTTTAGTGTATTTGACATCTGATACGTACGAATATTAAATAAATGACTACCAGGCTTTAACGCGCACCCTGTATTGTGACACCGTATAACCCACTTGTTCAGCGCCACAGTTGAGGCTTTTTTCTTTTCCCTTTTTGCCTCCAGGAGCTGCTCACATCAGATGAATCTGCAACATAATAGCTTTTATAAAGGCTTTCGCAAATCGAATTATTTGCTTGCACAGCACGACGTGTAATGCATCGAGCCTCAAAGAAGAGACATACTGTGCTCAGCTTCACAACTCGTGTTCGTGGTGGCTGCGTGCGCGAGGCTTGATTCGAATGTCACGGCCATCGAACGTTTCTTTAAATACTTAAAAATGCTCGGATATGCGTAAAATTACGTTAAGATGTATTTTTTACCAATTTTTTTTTCTGCAGAGAAGCCAAAAACAACGTTTTTCTAACTATCTTATGACGCGTCAAAAAAAAAAGGTAATTGATTATGAAGAGCAATTAAAAAGGGACATTCAATATGCACTCTCATTGGCATTACGGTTTTGGTGCATTAGCTAATTAAGGCCTGAGCCGCAGATCAATGGCCTCTCCAGTGTGTTGGCAATAACCTGCTTCAGCTGGTCACGTTTGTGCCTTACAAAAAGGGCCTCAAAGGCAGATTGAGTTACTCACCACTCTTGGCTTTTCCATCAGTTCACATGTGCTGCGGGCAACTCAGAAATTGGGACCTTAAACAATAGGTTTCTGTAGGACAAATTAACAACTTCTGGCTATGGATCCCTGGAAAGAGAATGGTTATGATTTGAGAAATGTTCGCTGGGAGAGGCAGACGGGAGGCACTGCCGCTCCTGGTGTGCACATTTCTGCAGGCTACTGTCTTTCAAGTAACTCCATCTACACGAGTCATCTGGCGACGGAGCATTTTGACAGCCGCGTGCCCGCCGGCAGAATGGAGAAAGGAAAAGTGAGCCTTTTCAATGATCAGGTATTGAATTCCTTTGGTCCAGTGAGAACATTCAGTGGTTACACATTCTAGGGTGCAACCAAAATGAGACGTTTAACGAGGATGTCTGATGTGTGAGTGTGGGAGCAGCGAGGAGGCACGGTGCTCGCGCTAGAGCTAAGTGTGTGCGGAGATTCTGCCGAAATAACCATTGGGGTAACGCGCGTGTCTCCATTGCTGGCCCTGGGCAAGCGGTGGAAAATATGAGTTACCTTGTTGGGCCAGTCTCTCCAAATTACAAACGCTATTGTCGTTCCACATAGTTATCATTCTATTGGACGTCAACCCCCGGCCCAACGACTGAAGTCAAGAAGAAGCTTCCTCAGCCATGTGCAGCCCCTAACAACATCTCGAGGGGAAACCAGACTCCAGCTCTGGACGGAAAAGCTTGAGAGTGACCCTCCTGCAACTGGCATGGGAATCCGACCTGCTGAAGACTTCCCTCCTGGCTCAGATGCACCATGGATTCAGTGGAAGACACTCAACCGCCTGAGAACTAGAACGGGACGATCAAAAGATGCTTTGGTCAGATGGGGCTACAAGACCGGCCCAACCACCTGTGAATGTGGAGAAGCAGACCATACTATGGAACACTGCCTTGTCTGTGCTCTACTACCCAACCTCTGCAGCTCAAAAGACCTTGCGGAGTTCAATGAAAATGCAAGGGGCTGTGTAAGAAAATGGGAAACTGTAATTTAACATCGCGCTTCGAAGAATCGCAAAGAAGAAGAAGATCATTCTATTGACCTTCGAGGAGTGATGGACTCAGTCGGTGGACTCAGTCAATGCACTCGGTCGATCATTAACTAGGATATGAATTTGAAATGTTCTGACTCAGTTGAGTGCCAGTGCCATCACAATATTGTTCTATCAGTGAACATGCAAAGGCAAACATAACTCGCGTGTTTTATTGTTAAATAACTGCGTTTACATATAAACGTATTTTCGCCGCTAGCTGACACGACACAGTTTTGAGAAGCTTACTCCCCACCCAGAGATAAATAATGACATCACTGGTCCACTGCATAACCAACTGGCTTTTACTGCCTCTTCCAGGAATCACAATTCATTTCCATCCAACCCTTTTGAAGATGCCGCTTTTCCTGGTCAGTGCCACGACCCTTGACAGACCAGGGCGGCACTCTGGTGGCGTAGTGGGTCGCGCTCCTGCCGCCTCACAGCAAGAATGTGCCCGGGTTCGAATCTTGGCTCGGGGGCCTTTCTGTGTGGAGTTTGCACGTTCTCCCCGTGTCCGCGTGGGTTTTCGCCGGGCACTCCGGTTTCCTGCCACCGTCCAAAGACACGCTGCCAGGTAAATTGGCGTACTGACTAAATTGCCCCAGGCGCCCTGCGACGATGGACTGGCGTCCCATCGTCGGTGTTCCCCTGCCTTGCGCCCTGTGTCTGCCGGGATAGGATCCGGCTCGCCGCGACGCTGTACAGGATTAAGCGGTTTCTGAAAATGGATGGGTGACAAGCCGGACGGTGCGTGCTGCGAGTGAACTCAGTCACGGGCGCTTGAGACGGCAGCTTGTCCGAAACGCGTCCCACGAAACCCCGTCCGCGCGCCGCACCGCGCGCGGCTTGTGTCGCTCGTGCCCACGGTCACAAGTCAGTTCAACGCAAACCCGCATCATCTGTGCGAGAAAGAGATTTTGTCGAGAGGACGACGAAATATTATTGTTGCTTTAAAACTCGACGTATGGTTTTGAATAGCTCATACTTGCGCCCGCTACGAGTAGCGATTGTTGTCTCAGAGTTACGTCGTAGTCTGTCTTGCGGGGGATCTCGCGCTGTATGTTTTGCCCAAAACCAAAACAAACGAAACGTCTTGGGTGCGTGCCACGAGCGCCGCCGGGACCGGGAGGCAGCCGTCGGCTGGCGAGCGGGCTGAGACGCGATCCCGGTTCAGGAGCGTTAGTGTGTTGTGCGTTAGTGTGTTGACTTCTCACGGAGATATTATAAATTCGCATGATGTCGGTTGTCCTTTGATGACAATTGCTCTCCGTAGCTGTTCTTTCGAGATAGCCGTGTCGAGCGTTCCCGCTTTCGCCTTGTTCCGATGCCTGCAGAAGGGTTATATTGCGTCGATGTAGGTTTTCACGGCTCGATTCGTGGTGGTTGCCCTTCTGAGCTGTTCCTTCGGGATAACCGTGCCGAGCGCTCTCCCTCTATCCCTTCCGACGTTTCGCCTCCCACGCTGAACGTCTGATGATGCTTCCAATGTGCTCGTTTGTTGTATCGCTTTCAAGCTCACTGGATATTTTCTGCTGTAACTATAACCAGCTATCATCTATCGTTCGCGACGTTTCACCTGCCTCGTTGGAAGCATCGTCGGGCTTCGGAATCATTGTAACTGTCAATGTAGCTGCGCTTGCTTGTACTGTAATCCTGCAGGCGTTCTCCTGGCGTATGAACAAGCAGCGTCGGTTCCCCCAACATTTTTCGAGGCTCCTCTAATTTAATTGTGTGCGTTTAATGTTGTAACAAGTTGTGACTTTTTTTGGTTACTTTTGGGGATTTGGTTTTCTTTTTTTAACGAGCAACAAAAAAAATGGGGATATGAATTTCGCTATAATATTTGGCATTAAATTGTGTACTCCTTACATAAGTACGCAATGATGTGCACTCGCGGAGCATGTGGGTTGAATTTTATGTTCAGCGGAACAATTACAACAAGCAGGTCTATTGTTGCTGGCTTCATGGGTATTACTAGTTAAATGATTTAACGCCCCTTATTTATCCAAGTAATTCTCACCGGAGTATCAAGACTTATTATCAGGTGGGTTCTTCATTCTGTTGTTCTTTGGAAAAGGGAAACCACCGTTTCAGAGGAAACTGAACTATCCTGAAAATAAAGCCATCACATACGACGAATGGGCTGACACTCCGAGATATACGAAAGAGACATATTGCATGCTTATCAATATTATTAAGAGATGATGTGCTGAGTCAAGTCAGGCCAGAAATTGAACTCATCATTTGTGATTGATGATCCAGCGACTCTGCAAGCTTAGCGCTCGTTACAGATGGAGTCTTCAGCAGTGGGCTGTTGCACTATCACGGTTATAACGATGTCCTCTATGTTGGTGTCCACACCGCGTTATCACAATGATGAGACCAGTAATATGACATTGTGGCGACCGCAGCAAACGCACGAGGCGGAGAGAAAATGCAAACGCCACACAGAAAGGCTCCTGAGCCGGGTTTCGCACCCGGGACCTTCTTGCTGTGAGGCGGCAGCGCTACTCACCACGCCGCCGTGCCGCCCGTTTCCTAATATCGTGGATATCGAATGTCCATCCATCCATCCAGCCGAGGAGCACTGTGTTTTGAATATGTCAGTTCAAATCCCGAAAGGGGGTCAACTCAGCCCACGGTTCCTCCGGGGTCGATAAAACAAACACCACTGTGTGAGAAGTCAGGCCTTGTCATGCCGTGGAGGGAGCGACCTCTGCACCCGCTGTGGGAACGTGGAATTCCCAACGGACGTGCGTTGCGCCGCACTTGTCACTGTAGCCGTGCGACGTTGTGACAGACCACTTAGACCTGCAACAGCCCGAAGCTGCCCTCGCGAACGGACGCTGTGAGTGATGGATGAGCGTAGGGGCTCCCTTAACACCAGAATCGGTAAACATGCCGGCTTCTAGCCCCGACCGCTCGCCCCCCCCCCCCAAAGGTAATGGCCGCACCCAATAATAATCCTGCGTTACCCTATTTAATCTTGAACAAAAAATAGCCGGGATTCTTGGCAATAATCGCCCTTAATTCGTAGCAAGTGTGAAGGCTAACTCCGTGTTGACATAGCGAGATTTCTGGCATTACCGCATGAGCGAAAGTGGCAGCAATTAATCATGGTGAATGCTCAAATTGAAATCACGGACATAGCGTCTTGGTAGCCCTAACGGTGCTCGGGCCGGTACCCAAGTGACGTATCCGAGGAAAAATATAACCCGTAAAAAAAACACCTCGCGGAGAGAGCATTTATCAAGTAACGTCGATCGGTAGGTCGCGTGAGTTAGAGGAAAGTGTGCTTACTTCACCTCTTCCAAAACGCCTCGCCAGACTGCAAGCGTGGGGCAGTAAACCTAAAATAGGGTAGTCCAGAAGTCATATGACCCACATTTAACGCTCCAAACCGTAATAATAATAGCATTTATAGTGCCCTTTTCACCCGAGGGACACAAAGCGCTGCACGGGGCTGTGGAGAGAACGGCATGTCAACAACGACAGAGAACGGAAAATCAGCAACATTTTTTGTTTTTTTTGTTTTTAATATCATTCGTTCAGTCGTCAGAAACCGCATAATCATCGACACGGTTGCGGTGAGCAGGAGCCTATCCCGGCAGACACAGGGCGCAAGGCGGGGCTTTTCCCCAGGATAGGACGCCAGTCCATCTCAGGAAGCATGATCAGGCGAAACGTCGTGAAGCAGAGAGGGAGATTGGGCCGCACGGCTGTCCCGAAAGAACAGCTCTGAAGAGCAACCGTCATGAACCGAGCCGTGAAAACCGACATCTGCGATTATTCTCGACCATCAGCCACATCAATCCCTCTCTAGAGCCGAGTCTCGCTCGAGCACCACGTTCTCTAATAACAAACGGATAATCACAGTACATAATAAGCCCATTGCAATGGAAGAAGAAATAAGAGTATGGCTTTGACTGTGGGATTTGTTGAGAGGCTGTTTGTTGCATTCGCGAACGGACGGTCTGGAAGCTTCGTAATGTGTCCGCAGTTCGAATCGTAAACACAGTCGGACATGTTGGCATTTCGTTTGCTTACATCGACGCACGAAGCCACGCGCTAATTGAATCACTGTACATGCTCTCGCCGCCTCTAATGAGCAACAGTCCGCGTGTGATATCATCTTTCCGAGTTCACTCGCCGTTCATATTCAGCATAGTTTTCGAACGCAGTCTCGGCTTTCCAGGCAGAAAGTAGCTCATCCAGATTACATAAACCATAGCAAAGAACATCCTGGCCATGTTATTGTAATGCCGTTTTTATGATGTGTTCGGCTTAGAGTTGAAACGAAAATGTTTTAATAGTGAGCGCGTGTCTGCGAACACGTCCATAATCGATTGCAGTCCCATCTGTGGCGGCTGAATCGAGGTTCTGTCTGGCAGTCCCTTTATTCCTGTTTGAATATGTTTTTTCTCAGAATAGCAATAGCCCAGCCTTATCAACGGCATATTTTTTTCATTCTGTTTCTCCCCATGTGCCATAAATTACCATCAAACTCTATCCCCAGACCAAATATCCATCAGCTTAGCATGAACGGCACTGGCTGAGTGATTTCAGGTTTTCCACATACATCACGCAGTAATGTACGTTTAAACAGCGCGTTTACGATAGTCTTACGCCACTGTGTGTGCTACGGAGCTCTTACCTCGAAATCGCAACGTTGCAGGTTTACCTGTCGGTCGGGGGTTAAGTCGACCTATCATCCTCGCGTCTATATAAAATGAGCACCGATTTATTGCAAGTCAATTTGTAGTTATCATCTCAATAGTAGGACCTAGATTGATGTTTGTTCTTTAGACAGAGGTGTATTATCACAGCAGGAAATGCCCAGTGAGCTTGCAAACTCTGGATTAGGGAATTCATGCGACACAGCCAAACGCGGGAACTAAGCAACGCAGACGACATACAATCACGAGGTAATACAACGATACAAACAGCAAAACACAAGAGCCATTAGACGTTCTTTCTCCGAGGGCGGCTTGGATCCCTGCTGCCATAGACACGTAAAATTGCACCGCTGGCTCGGTTCACGATTGCAGATGAGGGCCCGCTGCGTTGCTCGTTGCAGTAGGGAGATGTTCCGATTTGACCGTCCTGCGAACGCCCCTGTCGCCCCGTGTATGGGGCACACGTGTAGTGCCTCACCTAATCCGGTCCACCGTGCCAAGCCAACAGAATGGCACTTTGGGCAGTTTTCCACTAAAATATCAGTGGCAACTCCATGTCGGCCAACAGTTGGATTCGCCCCTTTCATGTAAACGCCGTGTGACGCGATGTGCCCGTGATCCTGGCTTCACGAATATGTTCGTGCTAACAAAGAATGCACTCGTTTTTATTTGAAATATTAGCCTCGACCGACACGTGTGTGATTCGCTCGGCTGCATATGGTGTGAATCACACCGTACGCAAGACAAGAACAAGTACGGGTTAAACATGTTTGCGATCGGTGCCGTTCTTGCAGCGCAATGCTATCGCGACGACGCCAGGTTTCTCAGACGGAGACAGTCCGCCAGTCCGGAGCGGCGTTACTCTGTGGTTTCACCTCATTTTGGTAATTGGTCAAGTTGTGGCGGCGGCGGCGGCACGGTGCCACATTTCGCCTCAAACATGGAAGGCGAAACGTCGCAAAGAAGAGATGAGGACCGCTCGACACGTCTGTCCTGAAAGAGCAGCAGTTGAGAGGAATTCGCATGCATTGAGCCGTGAAGACCTACATCAATGCAGAGTATGTTGACGTATTTCATCCTGCGTTGTCTTCTTGTCACTGCGACACCGGAGCGTGTTTACAACCTGCGTCATATAAATAGTATCTGCACTGAACAAGGAAAATCGAGACTACGGTGGGAGCAGGTATAGAAGACGTACACGGAGCATATCGTGCTTGTAAACATAATTTGACAGAGATTACTTGTATGTGTAACTGACGGAAACCCAGACTTTGAATTACATGGTCCGTGTAAAGTTACAGATTTCCCAGGACCTGGCGCCTCACAAAATGAGGACGATCCTGGGAAAAAAACAGGCCAGGTGGCAACCCTAAATAGGGAAGAGACATCTGATTGCCTTTATATAGACATAAGCGAAGCTGTTCTGCAACGTGTGTCGCGGTATGCGGAGAATCGAGCCAGAACACTAATCACGTACGTAAGTAGTCGGTCTTTAATTTTTCCAAGCATTTATATGGATGTTTATCAATCCACCTGTGGTCGGCCCCGGAGGAAGAAAAGCAGAACTAGAGGAATATTGCCAAACCCAAAATTCCAGCCGTGAGCCGACTCTTGGACGTTTCAATGGTTGAGCCGAATGTTTGGTCTGCTGGCCGTGTCCGCTAAACAAGACGTATCTTACGATTTTGGAACACGCTCGCAAACCTCGGGCTATTTCTTAAAAAATAATCCAGAAAACAACATAATAGATGTTTAAAGGTTTGTTGATGTGAAACATAATTAAAGGAAGTGGTGTGCCGACTGACATTGTTTTGGTTGGCGATCCACGGTCCGTTGAAGTGTTGTGGATTTTCAGAAAGATCCCACGTTTGACCCACTTCTTTTCACATCGCACAGTTGAGCTCGGCGGAATACAGGATTGTGTCGGTGTGCACTGCAGGCTTCACCCGGCTCCGAGGATCATTGAGAGCCGCGCGGCCAATGTCAGCCATGCCCAGCGGCGAAAATAACTGAACTTCCTTACCGGCACAATCTAATCGCGACACCACTTCCCACCTGTACTGTCCTGAATGCTTCGTCCACTGTCTTACCGATACACCGTACTGGACCGTACCGGCTTACTTTCACCTCTCAGGGGTAGCCACACGTTACCCGGCTCGCGGAGGTGCTCTGAAGACCTCTGGTAATGCCGGACCTCGCAATCACTTCCTTCCTTCTGCCAGATCGTGAAACTATATTTTACGTCTGAAACCTGGCATCAGAGGCTCGCCCGGCCAATGTCCCAGCATTTCTCTTGAGGTCCCCGCCTTGGTTGCCAGCATGTGGGTGGCACTGCTCCTCTGCCATGTACGTGGGCCTTGCCCATTACGACCCTAGTTTCTGATTATGTCAACACACCGACACTGTGGCACAGTGGTAACACTCGCGTCTCACAGCAAGACGCCCCTTGGGTTTGATTCCTTGCTCGGGTGCCTTTCTGTGTGGAATGTGCGTGTTTCTCTCCATTTCTGCGGTGGGTTTTCTCTCATGTCTAAAAAAACCACTCGCTATTTGGTCGACAACATCTTAATGTATAGAAGACACAGCGACTAGTAAACGGGTACAAACCACAGTCGATGGCAGGTCACACGCGGTGGGGTAAAGTGTGGGTACTCCCGCGTCTGGCCAGTGTGGAAGAGGAGGCCAAATGCCCTCTAGAGGGGATATCTGGAGCTCCCTCTAGTTGAGGCCATTCTACCAGCAGTGGCGTGAGCAAGCAATTGCAGGGCTGCACATTTACCTTGTCTACCTGACGGCGTGGATGACTCTCACCACCGCCCCCCCACTTCTGCGATTCCATCGCTGTGCCTCTGAATCGATCTAACATCGGAAGGATACCTTCGACATTTAGCAAACACTGTGCCACGTGTTATAAATTGTAATGTAATGTTTTTACTTTTGGTACAATGCTATCCTTGCACATTCTGTTCTCATCTTGAGAATTGCTTGTGCTTTTCTGCCATTCGATCACAGCTCATCTGCACGCAGCTATGTTCAAAATCCAGAAATGTATTTTCAAGCGAATGTTTTTGTTCAAGTCCAGTCGTCTGAACGATGTGAAGAGAGTGACATCAACCTGGACTCAAACTCTTATCTCTCGACACTAAGGTTCACTTCTCTAATCTCCCACAGCGGTTTACGTCGGAACGTTATCAAATATACATCTAGGTTATTTGGGTGCACGCACATCTTTCATAACATTGCTTATGTAAGCATGCCCATATTTGGAAAAAAATAGTAATAAATAAATCTGAAACTATGTAAATTGCCAAATGTGGTGGCACATGCCTGCAATGCAGCAGAACACGGTACTGTTTGTTTTTGGGTTACCATGTTTGTTTAACAAATAACTGCAGAGGGCGGCAAGGTGATAGTAGGAGGCACTTGTGCAGCGCTTTGTGTCCCTCGGGTGAAAGGCGCTATATAAAATGATATTATTATTATTACCCCCAGTGCCCTGTGATGGATTAGCGTCCCATCCAGAGTAGAGCTCTGCCTTGCGCCCTGTGTCTGCCGGGATATGCTCCGGCTCATCGCGACCCTGTTACAGAATTAAGCGGTTTCTGACAATGGATGAATGAACGGAAGGAAAGGAGCTGTTGTGCCATGCAGGTATTTTTTAACAGGTGTCCAGCGGGGAGGGGTAAGAAATTTACAACACCTCAAAGGTTAAACGGTTTCTGACAATGGATGGATGGATGGACCTACTTGCCGGCAGCATTGAACCAGAGACCTGTGCATTGCAAGCTCACTGGGTATTGATGTACTGTAATAATAATAAACATCTATCTAATGTTTATGCATCTACGGGCAGCTCCAATAGCGTCGCGCGGGCTGTCCTGTCCTATCAGCGTGCGGCAATTGCTCAAATCCAGTCGTCTGGATGTAACTGCCAGCGACACGTCGGAGCATCTTTGAAGTACGTACTGTGTGCTCGCCCGCTTTCCAACATTTCGACGGGTACACAACACTTATATACCTTTTCACGCGACCTAAACTCATAAACAGAGCTAGACTATGGGCAATTGCCTCATTTGCACAACGGGCACTCCCGTGCGCACGCGTGCCCAACTGCGCAATGTCAATGCACTGGAGCGTCTCCAATGGTGAATCACCAAGGCCTGGAGCCATTCACACTCTCACCCCCAAAGCCATCTTCCATCGCCTGCCCGTGCGCGTGCGCGCCTCGGTGATTAATTAATTATGAACACAACGCTGATTGCACTTAGCGGGCCATTTGTGAGAGGTCCGTTTTAACGCTGGAAGCCGGTTCGTTACGGATTCTTCACCGGTATAATTTCTTGGCAAAAGCGTGGCAATTTGGGGGGAGGGGGGTCAAATGTTGATTAACGCACACGCGCGCAAAACCCGTTTGTGAATCTGCAGCTGGATGAAGGCCTCCCTCGCGCTGTGCGGGCCGTGGATGATGTGCGGTCATACTTCGCCCGCCGGTCACTGCACGTTGCAGGCATCGTCAGGCTCACTCCTGGCTGTTTGTCATTCTCGATCGTCCAAATGTTATATTTGATGCGTTTTACCATCGTTCCTGTATCATTGCTCCGGTGTTCATTCGCGCAGCGCCTCGAGTCCCCTTTGATAACGCGTTTCAAACTCCAATATATTATTAGGACATATCTGGTCCATAACCCGACGCTCTATAATCGAGTGTCGATCGCTCTAACCACCGTGCCACCTGCCGCTACACAGTGCGCATTTATGCGTAATCTAAACAACACATATATCTGATCGCTGTCAGCCCTGCGGAGAGCCGGGCCTTGCCGCGTGAACGTGAGCTCGAAGGCACTGGCTCTGGGCCACCAACAGATGTGCCATGCCCCATTGCTGGAGACAATCTGAATCCTGTCTGATTTTGATAAATGCATCGGGGGGAATATGGTTTTCATTGTGGTGGGTTATTTGGCTGTCACGGCGATGCACAGAGGCTTGCTCTCACACACGGTGCCACAGGATGCGGAGCAACCTCCGCGGCCAAGCGTGCGGCCGCGCTGCGCTGCCTGCGCGATCGAAACCGCGCACCTCCGGAACACCAGGGCGCGGGTTTGGTTTCGAGCCGGTGAACCTTCGACTTACTTGGACGCGAACCCTCCCTGATTTTGTGCGGGGGGGGAGTGCGGCTCCCGTGGGCCGGGATTAGCACCCGATCGCACTGATGCAGGGCGGCGCGGTGAGTAGCGCTGCCGCCTCACAGCACAAAAGCAACCGGGTTCGAATCCCGGCGCGGGTGCCTTTCTGTGCGGAGTTTTCACGTTCTCCCCGTGTCCGCGTGGGTATTTCGTCGGGCACTCCGGTTTCCTCCCACAGTCCAATTATAATAATAATTTCAATTTATATAGCGCCTTTCACCCGAGGGTCACAAAGCGCTGCACAAGGGCCGTGAAGAGGACGGCATGTCAACAACGAATATACTGAAAGGTCGTGAAACTGGCAATCTTAAGAGCGGCAACATTCTGCCAGCGTCCCCTAAGATGGCCGCCACTTCCTAATATGGTGCTGCGTACGTTAATTGGCCTGAGGAAGAAATTGCTCCGGGTGCCCCGTGATGGAATGGCTTCCCATCCCGGGTATAGCCGTGCGTGCGCCCTGTCTCTGCCGGAATAGGCTCCGCCTCGCCGCGACCCTGTGCAGGATTAAGCGGTTTCTGACAATGTGTGGATGGATGCACTGATGCACTCGCGGCGCAATGTAGGTGGTAAGCGCGTGTTTTGTGTGCGGTGTGGGCAACGGTATTGTAGTAGTGCGACGTTTCGCCTCCTATACTGGAGGCATCATCAGGCGTTCTGAGGAGATAGAGGGAGCGCTCACGAGACACGTGTATCATCCTGCACATCGGAGGCGCCGGGCATTGTCTTTTCCACCCTCCAGAGTTGGCCGGGCTGACGTCAGGCCACCCCGAGACCAACAAGAAGCCGTTGCTACTGACCCGTTGTGCACAGAAATTGCCGACACATGTTGGCACCGAGCTCACTCCCTCCCGTTCCCTCCCGTTCCCATCCCTTCCTTGGGCCCAGCTCGCATCCCTCCCCGTGCCGGCCTTGCCAGGCCCCCCTCCCCCCGGTGTATTAGGCGGTTTGGCTCTGAGCGGCGGTAAGCGCTGCAGCGCCACCCCCTAGTGTTTTAAGGGAGGTCGTGCCTGTGTTGCTCTTGGGCTGGGAAGCGACTCGCGCTGCCCACGTGTGTAATAAGGCAGGAATGCGCGCGTCGCTGGTTAGATACCCGAACGTTATGCAAACGCCGTGTAAACGCGCGGACGCTCGAACGGCTTGCAAACGCTGTTG
>JAZEWU010000017.1:7657429-7679690 GCA_036362915.1 Geotria australis | reverse complement strand
AATGATATGTATATTTTTACATCATCTGCATAATGTCAAAAAGGTACCCATAGACATAACAGCTCGACCCGAGCATTGTCCTAAGCTGCTTGCCATTTGTCTAGCAAATGTTGACGCCGGGTGGCTGCATGGCTGCCTTCCCCCCCCGCCTCTCTGCGGTTTTCTCGCGCCTCCGTGTCTCGTCCATGACCATACGTGGAATATGCGCCCATTACAAATTGTATTCTCCTTATTCTTCCTACTCTTATTATAGTTTCAAAAAGAGATGAGTACTGCGTCGATGCTCATTCGAGCAAGAAATGCATTTACCACTTCTAACGCGACATCGGCCACTAGCCATACGTTTTATGAACAAACACCTTGTGTGGATGGGTCATAAACGTGTCCTATTGATTTGCAAAGGAATAAAAAAATATACATATCAATATGCCCGTTCACTATACATTATTCTCTGAGCGTCATCGTACCTTACATGTGGGCAACATTACTCTCTAGACTCATCAGAGTGTAAATGAGTTCATCAACATGCATGGTCCCCCAGGTGCCACATTTCATTTCGATTTGAAATCCCGCGTTGCTCTCAAATCCCGCAGGGTAACCGTAGTTAGAGTAATAGAAGCCATAGAGAGAAAACTTCAATATTATATTTTTTCAAAGAATCCCCCTTGAACATTTTGTGTAGTGTTTATTTAATAATTTTCACGGTGCTAAATTTAGTCAAAGCGTCCCCTTACTGAAATTAGCATGTTTGTATAAAGGCAATTGAGAGACTGGCCCCCTCTATAGGAATGTGGAATTTCCATCACTGGGGCAGCAGGTAGTGGAAATTCCACATTCCCAGGGGCAGGGCTGGTTGCTCCATAGCTTCACCCTAAATGGGACTTGGAACTCCCCAGACAGATCCGTTATAAGCGATGTGATGGTTCGTGGCATCAATCGTGACTAAACCAGGGCAAACAAACAAACATATAAATCCGTTCAAAGATAAAATTAAGTAAAACGGTTTTGTTTATTCTCCACTGGAATTGATATCGGGTCTCGCGTCATGGTTAATTCACATGAGAAGTGGGAAGGTCACAGCATGGAACTTCTAATTCCTGCCTGCTATCGCGGCCAACTTGCGACGGATAATTACAATTGACACGGTGTGAACCGCGGTGCGGAAGTGTGCTTTTGCATCGGAACACCGCATTCTGTCTGCGTAACTGTTTATTTATACCCACTGCTTTGCTGGTCAATGGAAGATCATGAAATAAAGGCATCAGATATGAGAGAGAGAGAGATATAGTGTATATACTTGAGCGATCTTTACACACAATGTCGTGACCTGCAGTGGCTGAGTGAGATAATGGAAGGGAAACACGCAGGTAAACCTTGGCCCATATTTCAGAGATAATCCCACACAACCATCGCGCGACATATCGCGCTCTTGTTAAAGCCGCGGCTACAACTCAGATATTTTGCTCGCAGGGCGATGGTTGCACGAGACGCTTTGTTGACGTACTTTGGTTTTGTGTTCACGTTGTGTTTACGGCTCGTATCGTTAATTTGTTACGATGTGATGTCATTTTGGGGGATACGTTAATTTGCTTTAATGATGCTATTTGAAAATAGCCGCAAATGTGTGACTTTTTTTGTATGGCTTAAAATACGTATTTTCCCAATTTTAGTTTGATGGGTATAGTTTTATGGTCATATACCTGCATGGATTTCTTTCAATCTTAGGTTTGTACAGCGCTGTGCCCGCTTTGGGTGAAAGACGATTTAAAATGTTAACATATTAGATATTTATATACATTTTACTTTGGTGGAAAAGTATATACATGTTTATCATGTTTATATTTGTAGATTTGTTTTAAAATGTAATATATCCTGATACGTATCATACATGTGCTATGTGATGCATGCATGTTTAAGAATTACCCAGGCAGTGAGATATCACTGTAGCATTTCAAGTCACATTGCAAAACACATTGCAAAACACAATGGGGAGTATAATGGCACGGTGGTTCGCGCAATGCTCTGTGAACCCGATGAGCGTGACCTTAATTCCTGGCCAGGGATAATGTCAGTGACGAATGATATCTGAACTCGTCCTGGCCCCCTTCACCAACCAACACTTTCCAGTGTGGTGAAGTATGGTCAGACAATCCACATAGCCGACACAATATGGTAAATCTACCCCCATGGGCGATGTATTGGGGAGGCGTTCATCCATCAGTAGACTGATCATGGCTGATGATAATAGTAATTCTACTTGTCTCCATCTGCCGCTGCCTGTGTTTATGCCTCTGCTTGTGGTCATCGCTGCACAGATCTAACACACACGTCAAGTTCACCGTTGAATCCTCGCGATCTGTTATGTCAGCAGCACCCGCTAAATCCTGTATAGGGTCACAGGGGGTCGGAGCCTATACCGTCAAACGCAAGGCGAAAAGTAGGGCTATACCTACAATAGGACACCAGCCACCGCAGGGCGCTGGGGGCAATTTAGTCAGCTAGCCAATTAACCTAGACAGCATGCCTTTGGACTGTGGGAAGAAATCGGAATTTCTGGTGAAAACCCTCGTGGCCACGGGGAGAACATGCAAACAACACACAGACAGGTACAGGAGCTGGGAATCAAACCCGGGGTTTTTGATGTGAGGCAGCAGCACAACTCACTGGGCCACCATGACACTCAATAACTCCGAAACAATCCATCTTCATACATAAACCCGTGTTTGTGTGTACGTATGTGTTTGTACGTGTGTACGTGTGCGAATGTACTAACGTAATTGTCCAATTATTCTGTGAGCAGTGAAAACGTAACAAGTCTGTGAGGTTTTTAATGTTTTCTTGGTCCTTTAACAGTTCGGCTTCTTCTTCTTTGCGATTCTTCGAAGTACGATGGTCAGCCTCTGGACATCGTTGTCTTTCAGCTCGGCCTCGAAGCGTCAGTCCGGCTGAGGCCACTGGTTGGTTACAGAACATTTCACTTCATTTGGAGAATGAAAATCTTGGTCATTGGTCGATGAATTAGCAGAATACCACTCTTGAAGGTCATCGGTGATCAGTAGATAACCTGAACTCTGCAACAGGAATGTGTAATGCTCCACAACCGACTGTGTCAACGATGGATGTGATCACGGTTCTCTTGTTCCTTTTGGGAGAGGAACCCTCTTGCTTAGCCTATTTTAAATTCATCCATCCATCCATTTTCAGAAACCGCTTAATCCTGTACAGGGTCGCGGTGAACCTGAGCCTATCCCGGCAGACACAGGGCGCAATAGCCTATTTTAAAATGCAACAATTTTCTATCCATTTCCTACTCGGTTTACACCCTTTATACAACCCGATTGGCCGCGTCTATATTCGTACATTCATCCTGGTGAAATTGGAAAATAGGGTACATTCACTATTCCAGTCGCTACAATGTGTCCATATACCATTGTGTCTCATTCTATACACACGTCTGGGCAATCAACCGACATCAGTATGCGACATTCTTAAACAACGCACTTATTGCATTTTTTGCAAGTAGAAAGCGCGCCGTGTCATGTTAACAGCGCCTTATTTACCACGAGCAAATTCATCCGAACACACGCGCCTCGTTCTCGCGGCACTCGGAGTGCTCGGCGAGAGGGAACTTTTATAAAGGAGCTAATTTTCCGCCGCGAAATTGAGGTCCGCTGTGCCATTGTGAGCGGGCAACGTCGAGTGTGCCACACGTGGAGCCGAGGACAATCATCTGCGCTCAATGCAAATGGATGTACAAGCCGACTAAAAAGTTGTCTTTGAATGAAAATCGAAATGCACTCACTGCCAGTGTCCCGCGCATACGCCTCCCGTGACTGCTAATGCGTCTGCTGCTGCGGCTGTGACAAACCAAGTCGCCCGATGCGGTGCAATGCCTGGATGCGTCTGGTGGCTGGCTGGGACATGGCGCTTGTGCCGGGAAGGGAGAGAGAGGCGGTGGATAGCAGGGGGCGGGGGATGTTGCTGGAGGTGCCGTGCTTGTTGCTGGCAGGGTAATAATAGGAGTGGGCTCGCTGGTTATGGTCTGCGAGAGGCAGATAAGGCTGTAACGAAATTGCAATAAATACGCCGGGGCTCTGCCAAAGTCCTGCTGCCACCACCGGTGCGCGCCATCAGCGTTCCCGATCAGTGAGTGGTTCGAGGTGACGGCTGATAATTGAATGGAGAGATCAGTGTGTGTGTGTGTGTGTTGGCGGTGGGGGGGTCTCCTCCTTATTTATTTCCTTAATCCGTGGTGCCGCGCGTCTGGGATTGAATGGCGTGTTTGCTTTAAAATGTGAAGCGGCGTTAATGTTCATTACAGTAATTTGGCAAATACGTACACTCTCCTTTCCAATGCGGTGTGTTTACAATGAATAGCGGATAGCGTGAATGTAAGATTCGTATAATAATTTGTGAACGAACCTATTTTAGAAATGAAAACGGGAACCTGATGTTCTATATAGTGGGGCGGCTTTAATAAATACAAGCTAAACTGCAGTATTATTTTTCTATGCGTGGCTCGCAAACATCCATTTCACGATGAGTCATGGTTGATACCTGTCGACGTACGTTGTGAAGGCAGGAGCATTTTGATTCAGCCTGGACCTCACCTCGGTTAAATGAGCACTAGTGTAACGGTGTAGGTTTTCACGGCTCGGTGCATGAGAATTGCTCTCTTTCGACACGGCTATCCCGAAAGATCAGCTACCGGGGAGCAATTCCCGATGCGCAATAGGTTAGGTAAACGTGGTGAGGCATAGCTATGGCCAAACTGCCATTTCAGCCTTAATAGGCGCTCGCTGACAGCACTGGCTCCCATGGGCTACACGGCAACTTGCGGGAGTTTAGCTTGAAATGTTCGCAATGCATACAAATCGTTGCAGTGGGTCATGAAATGTTCTTCAATGTTGATGGCCCTGGTTCACTTGCTTGAAATGAGCACTTTGCAGCATTTTTAATGATGCGTTTGCTGAGTAAGTATTGACTGAACACCGCTTGCAAACGAGGCGTTCCATGGCGACAGACATACCAAGGAAGTGTTCTAAATAAATACAAATAAACACAAATCAATTAACTTCCCAAAACAAGTTGATGAATTGTCACAATTTGAGGTCACAGTTTGCTTGAAGAGTTGGTTATGTTCCCATGTTATGTCCTAGAATGGTTCTCGCCTCGCTCTCTCCGATGTAACAATATTACTCGCATGCAGTTTGCATTCTCGACGCATCTATCGTGAGCATTGGAATCGATTTTCCTTAAAGCATCGATGCATTGCTAAATGCTTCAGCACCTAATGAAGTCCGTTACCTTCAACAATGGGGAGACAAAGGAGGGGCATTGACTAATGCTGTCGATGCACATAACCAGCCCAGCCGGTTCTCAGCCCGGTTTGTTCACGCCCGCGGCTCAACGAAAGCAGGTAGAACAGTACAATACAGGAAAGAGTTCAGTTGCAACGGCGGTCGCATTTTCCCGACGCTTTCTCTACGGAATGTATAACGAAATAGACGTTATTTTCACTTTGAAACGTCAAAAGAACCGTAAGTATTGGGCCTTTCCAAGCTAATGTTTCCGTGACGTCTTTCAAAAGTGCAGAAATGCATTTAATTTGCGGGATGTAATGCACTGCTCGGCACTGCCTCCTCTCAGACTTTTTTCTTCTCCAGAAATTAAGTTAATATTTGAGCCTTTATAGCCGTGCCTAACTGAATTTTACAGCTGTCCGCTTACGCAGATCTGCTTAATGCTGGACTCGGGGGAGTTTGGCGGCATTATTGGCCAGAGCCAGGACAGATTCCGTTTAATGCCGCCCGAAGCCACATTTACTACAAGCGGCTCCACTGAAGGTTAATTAACTCGTAAAAGCAAACATAACAGGCGCGCGTGTGTGTGTGTACGTGACCGCGCGTGCGTCCCCTCTTTGAAGTTGCAGCGGAGACAGGTAATCTTGGAGCCTTCGAAACCCGGCTGTCTTATCACCAATGAGTGAACGCTCATTTATTTCAAACATTTAAACTGTCCGCCCACATTTACATGAAGACAAAAAAAAATCATTAGGAGTGACAGTCCCATTGGCAGAGAGGCCACTCAGTCATTACGGCCAGCGGGGAACACTTTTCTCGGCCACTCTGCCAGGCCGACTGCAAGCCATTATCCCCCCGCGAGGAAATTGCACATTCACCCAGAGTTTGCACTCATGCAATTTTCCCGGAGAATGACTAGGCCTGCCGCTGTATATCCTTCAAATGTAGAATGCATTTGCGATTGTGCCTTCCTCTGTGTAGTGATTTGCGTGCGCTGTGAGGGAGTCCACAGGGGTATTCGGACCGATGGCAAAACAAAATAACGCCCTCTTTCTTTGGTTATTAATGGTCGCAATTGAAGTTATAAATTGTAAATAGTTTGGAGCGAGAATAATTGTATCTGGTCCAGTGGCACCGAGCTGGAGTGTTGCGCGGCCAAATGAAGAGCTGTGAATTAAAATCACGTTCATTGAGTGCAGTTGTGTGAAAAGTTCACAGTGGCGGTCTTAAAGATGAAATTGCCCTCGCTGTATGAATGCGGAATTCACAGCAGAGATAATCGTGAGTCTTTTGCTTATTTGAACAGGGAAACAGTTTGACTTAAGAAGGAAATACCTTTTATTCCATAGGTCTGTATGACTTCCACATTAATCGTAATTGGAAGAATCCCAGCGTCCATCACGCAGGGGGTGTATCACCATACTTATGCACGTTGGTTAGTGTCGATTTGTGAATAGGTGGGAAGGGAGGGGCAGAAATGGTTCAGATGGCACTCGCTGATTTCAGCCGCGACCATGAATCTAACTGAAGTTACTCAGCTCCAAAGGTCAGTGTGCTAATCTCTGCACCACCAAACTCGCATTGTTTTCTATTTTATTGTGCCGTCACATTTCTTTCTTGACTCATCTCCCGATAAAATGTTACATCCAGAAAAATGTTGTTTGTCTAGTGGGTCAAATCTGTATTTTTTTTTTAAACAATTAGTCGAGGGGAGCTTCGAGGGAAGCCGGGCCGATTGTACAGTTGCCGCCCACCAATGAGCAAAATTGTAAGATTTGCTTATTTGGCAAAAGTCAGTGTTTAGGAAAATTGTTTCCCTCACTCACCTTGTTGTCGATCTTTCCCAGACAACGGCCTGTCAATAGTGATGGGCAATTTCACTGGGACTGGAAATCTCATGAGTGGTGCTATGGATAAACGAGACCGAATACAGATAGGCGGCCACAGTAAAGAACACTTCGTTTATCCCCTTTGCCATTGATTCACTCACGGCTCGCGTGATTTTCGAACACTATTACTTCAGCTGTGCTGGTCATGTTTTTTTTCCTTTCCGTGTTTCCTTGCCCCGTCGCGCACTGTAATTCTTGGAAAGTCTCCATTTAAACCTCCTCCGCTAAATGTACTGAACTGTGGCGCGCTGCGTTGTCTTTGAGGGCCGCGCGAAGGCCTATCTTACCGTGGGTCAATCCTCACAAATCATGCAAACAAAATGGTTTGATGATGTTTGAATTTCCCTTGACACTGATTGGCCCACACCAGGGATGGCTTTCTTTATAGCCTTCTGGCAACACGTGGCTAACACTGGTGTTTTTAAATCTTAACGCTTGTATTATTGCCAAAAAGGGTTAAACATTTACTCTGTTTACGGATGCAGGACTGTTCTGTTGTTAGGGACGTGTGATTGCCACTGAGTCAGTCTGTCAGTATTTATTAAACTGTAAGAAACCGTTGAGCTATGTAGCTCTTTCTAACAGTTGTCCAGCGGGGCGGGGTAAGGAAGTTGCAACAAAATAACAACTTAATAAACACAAATATGAAAATATTAACCAGGTGAACTTATTAGAGCTTTTAACATTTTTACCTCAAATAGCCTGTTAAACGCTATACAGGGGATCTTTGTCCTTGTGTTTGGTGTCATGGTGAATTATTTGTGCGCTGTATTGCCATATTCTTTTATGCGCCATTTAATTCCAGACAAAAATAACACTAGTAACATGTATATATGAACCTGTGCCGAGTCTCCCCTCAGGCTTAAAATCAAGTGCACCAGCACTGAAAAATGTACTAAATGTACTGATGTAGGTTTTCACGACTTGATGCATGAGAATTGCTTTCCAAAGCTATTCCGTCAGGATAGCCGTGTCGAGCGTTCCTCATTTCTACTTTGCGACATTTCGCCTCCCACATTTGAGGCTTCAACAGGCCTCCCACGTTGGACAAGCTGCCTAGGTTAATTGTCCCGACTAAATTGGCCCCATTCGATGGACAACCTTTACATTGAGCCACATAGCTCAACGGTTCTGTCCAGCGTACATCCATACAGACTGACTGACGTTGGAGGCATCATCGGACATCGTCAGACTATTAACCTGATGATGCCCTAGCAGAACACTTGTAGCCAAACGCATTTTCCATCTGAGTAACAGCGAACCTACGAAAACATTTAACGTAATGTTGTTGGTAACGCCGCGAACACACGACCAACACGCCCGGTAGTTGGGCGTTACGCTCAACCGGACGCTTAGCCAACGCCTCCACCTCCGACGAGCCAAGGGGAAAATCAAACCGTGAGAAACATTCGTTGTGAATGAGGGTTGTTTCCCAGCGCAAGCAACAAAACTTGCATGGTCAATAAATCACCAGGAGTAAACGAAAATGCTGCTGTTTCAGAAAGTGCACGGAGGTTGGTAAAAAAAAAGGTTTAAATCGATTTAGTTTTTTGTGAATGGAAGTAAAAGCTTTGACTTTTCTGCTGAGGGGCGTTATTGGATCACACGTTCATTGAGGCAGAACCCAAGTAACTTTTTTGTGCAAGCGCCTTTAGTGTAGCAATTTGAGAATTTGATGCGAAACCAGTTAAAGTCATGCCAACTGCAATTACGCTAATTTGCAGGATTGGTATGTAAGGGTTCATCAGATAAAGACCATGTAGTTTCAATTGCTTATGTCTGTTAAAGTAGTTCACTGCAGGTAACTTATTTGGTGTCGCAGAACATGTAAAACTTGGGAGTTTATTCGTAGTGTGTAGGGAATAGCACACGTACGGTTGAACAAATATACAATGCATGAACCCCAACCAGAATTTGAACTTGGAAATGCCGAGTTGTGGAGTGGTGCAATCGCACTAATTCTCATTTGAAGGAGCGCAGTCAGTAATTTTTACAGCAAGGCAATTAACATAGCATGTGTTTGAACTGTGGGAAGAAACGGGAATACCCGGTGAAAACGCACGCGGACAGGGAGAGAATATGCAAACTCAACACAGAAATGCACCAGAGCTGGGAATGGAACCCAGGGACGTTTTGCTCTGGGTCGGCAGCGCTTCTCGCTGCACCACCATGCACTATTGTTCTCAGCTATGATGAGAGCAAATTCAATTTGACGATGTGGAATAACTTGAAAGAGCTACAACCATGCTGCAGTTCACAACACAGGTTTATATCCCAGGACATTGGACGTTTAATAAATGAAAGCTAACGGATGTAAAAGTGTGGTTCTGGAGATAAAGCCTGAGTTGAAAAAAAAGTCTCTCATTAGCAGTGCGGTGGTGTAGCGCAGCATTGGTTATAAATGATAAGGTGCCGTTAAAAGAGCCGAGCATTTATCAAACCCCAATTTTGCCATTGTGTGTGTTTTTAAACGCTTAAGATCACAAATAGTGCTGCCCGTCTTTGTTTGAGAAAGCGACTGAATGGGCGTCCGTTGAATGCAATCTGCGTTCATCATTCTTCCTGCTTCCTTTTCAGTATTCATTTTAATTTCTGCGCGTAACTTTGCGCCTTATCCGCGTACACCGCAGCCCCTCGCACGGTTCGCCTCAGATTTGCATATTAAATGCCCGCGATAAGCAGCTGTCGCGCGCAAAGCTGCCCGCCGCTCGTCTCCTTGCCTTTCACGGACCGCGGCCGCTCACGGACGCCGAGAGCGAATTAATCTTATTTCAATTAAACGCCTCGCTTTGCGCCGACTTGAGCCGCGGAGTGGGGGGGCCAGCGTCCGTCCGTGCGTAATTAGACGGGGCTGGTGGGCGCGGAGTCGCCACGGCTGGGCCGTGAAGAGCACGCCGGGTGCCCGCCCGCTTGCTGTCGCTCCCCAGCAGACGCACCTGGACGCCTTTGAGTAAATTCCACCGGTGAGCTGGCCGCTGACAAGTCAATAATTCTGACGCGCGCGGGGGAACAAACGGTTGTGATTTCGCACCGTGGGTTTCATCTCGCAAGGCATGCGTGTCCACGGGAGTTGAATCCCGTCCGTGAGACCGAAGGGTTTGCTGTTAATCCGCCCCGCCATCGGTAGATAATTATTCCAGAATTTCACGCACGCTGGGGTTTGTACCCGGCTTGCCACTTTGTGGCGATTTTAGTTATTATTTTAAAGGTTTACATTCTGTCCGGTGGTCAAAGCGGAAGGTTGGCGGATGGGGAGAGGCGTGTGTGTGCCTGACAGCATCTGTGTTCCCGCTGCCCGTGTTTTCACGCTGGGTTCGGCGCTGAAGTTTACACGCCGCACCGAGAACAAGTTTAAAACCGACTCGACCTATAGGACGGACAGATAGCACGCGTCGCTGGTATTTTGCAGAACCAGGAATTACAGCTATGCCACAGGGATGTTGATATAGTACAGCACCAGTAAGTCTGAATGTTTTACCACCGCACAGCTCTGCACAGGTAAGTTCAGTACCTGGTTGGAGTAGTCATCTCATTAATACTCAGCAGGCGATAACGTTAGTATAGCATTGGTGGACATCAGCAATGCTCGTCCTATGCCGAAACTAACCCCTGTCCCGTGAATAACCAATTTACAACAATGGCTTAGAGGCAACTAAATGAGATTATTACCACCACGCACTCGCTCTAGCATTGAGCACAGCGATCAGTTATACTGCATACATTAGCAAGTTATTGTTTGCTTGATTAAACGGGCAGAATCCAGGTTGACCCAGGATGGTCGCTTGCCTCCCAATAGTCGGGATATTTGAGCGGAATAGTATAGCCGGATATGCTTCCTGACGCCAACCTCCTTTAGCCAATGATCTTCGGTTCGTTCTTTTTCTGGAACCACCACCCAGACTTGTCCACCACCAATGTAGACGCTAGCAGGAGTGCTAGACTCCAGGTGACATAGCTCTGGGCTTTATTGCAACACGCAAATCCGTCCACCAACATACAGTTACGATCCATGGAGTGATGGATCCCGGGGGATGCATTGGCAAGGACACTGTGATGTTGATAACATTGTAAATAGCGTGTGGCTCTTTTGGCCGTGACTTCAAGTGCACAGCAGCCGCCTCCCGTTGCTTTTACCTCCTCGGGATGTTTATTTCTTAACATTGGCGCTGATGCCAGTGTGAATTTCCTCCTGAAGAAATGCTCACGCCTGAGAGCTGGATTCACGCTTGGACTAAGTGGTACACGCTCGCCAACTTTTATCGCAGCAAGAGGTTGCGCCGATTCAACAAATCCGTAAATAAACAGGACCGGGTCCGAGCAAGCCTGTCCCAGCGCTGAAGCGTGGATGTTGGATATCTCGGTGTTGTGTAAGCGATGTGTTTATAACAAAACAACGACCCTATGCAGGTTTTTTTTCCAGGTGGGATAATAATTCAATCGTTGAGTAATAATTTAAGAAAATGTTTACGTTAATATTTTATTCTAAAAGGAAGTGACTTGCTTGGTAAACTTCTGAGCATGGCTGACATATCTGCTCAACGCTGTCTGATTGCCGTTCTCTGTCGTTGTTGGTTTGTCGTTCTCTCCGCGGCCCTGTGCAGCGCGTTGTGACCCTCGGGTAGAAGGCGCTCTGTAGTTGCTGTTAGTATTATTATTTTTCTGCTGTCGTTATGATCTATATCCTACAATGTATCGCTATTGCTCAGTGTATCTGTCTTGATGTTATTGACATGCCGTTCTCTCCACAGCCCTGTGCAGCGCTTTGTGACCCTCGGGTGAAAGGCGCTCTATAAATGCTATTATTATTATTATTTTAATTTAACGAGTCGATTTTACAATGTAGTCACAGACGGCACAGCATACATTAAGGCGACAATCCCATCGCCCACTAAAGAGAAACACAATTCCGCTAAACCAGTGTCATTGAAATTCTCATTAAACACAAAGCAAATAAGAGGCCATTCACAGATGTGAATTATCCAGAAGGTTAACGGTCCAAAACTTTAGCATTGCTTTTTTATGCGATTTCACCGTTGTGAATCTGTGAGGGACCCCGCGCGGGCCCAGTCGCGAGTACAATCCGCGCCGCGCTCCCTCGATGCTCGTGCGACGCTGTGCTAGGGCGTCCCCGACGGCGGTGAGCTCTGGGTCGCGGCGCTGGGTGTCGCGGAGTTGCTCCAGGGTGAGTCCCGGGAAGGCGCAGCCAACCTCCTCCTGTACCGCGTCCCTCTCGGGAGGGTCCGGGTGTCACCGGCGGCGCGACAGACCATCGGCGTTTAGATGCTTGCGCCCTTCTCGGCACTCGATCCGCGGCGTGTACTCTTGTAGCTGCGCCAACCAGCTGGCCATTTGTCCTGGGGGCTCCTTGAAATTAAGCAGGAACTGGAGCTCGTAGTGGTCGGTACGCACCGTACATGCCCTGGCGTGCAGGTACGACCGGAACTGTTGACGGGCGAACACCACCGCGTAAAGCTCCGGTCGGGTCACGCAGTAGTTTCGCTCTGCGTCGGTCAGGGTCCGGCTGGCGTAGGCGATCAACCCGTTCCTCCGCTCCTTTTCCTTGCGACAGTATGGCGCCCAAGCCGGACCCGCCGGCGTCCGTATGCAAGACTAACTCCTGGGCGAAGTCCGGGAACGCCAGGATCGGGGTCTTTGTGAGCCGTTCTTTTAGTTCCCGGAACGCCTCAGTGAACTGGTCAGTCCACTGGAAGGGTCGTATAGTGGAGGTCAACTGGGACAGGGGTCGTGCTACAGCGCTGAAGTTCACTACGAACCGGCGATAGTAGGTGCTCACTGAACACATCAGCGACTTCAATGAGCAGGGCGCCGATTTTCTCGCAGTCGGCTGGCTCATGCTCTGCCCAGGACACATTTCAAATCTGTACCGTTTTTCATCCGTGTTCTCGTGTTTTAGGTTAGAAAATCCTATGGTGGCTGGCCTTTATGATTTTGATTAATTTCTATAAATTGGATTGTTTAGTTTGTATTAAACAGTGTGCAGTGATTACATAGTTTGCAATGAGTGTTCATGTTTTACTTTTAAATACGCTTCGAGGGCAGGTCTTTTCGCGTTTAAATGTAGAATAGTGTAAAGTGATATTTTTGGAGCTGTGCTCATAAAACGCTTCATAAGAACGCTTGTTTAATTTTATTATTATTATTACTATCAGAGTACTCACCCTACGCCGTGGGCGATCTTGTTCCAGCTTGTACCACGTTCTCCTCTCGTCTCTTTTCGATGACGTTTTATGCTGACGTGCCTGCTGTGACCTGGATGTCTTCCTGATTTCGTTTGGCAATATCGCTGGCTCTCTGAAGTTTCAGACGCGTAATCACTACGTGGAAACTAGAGCCAAAACAATATACAAAAGCCTTTGCGTCGTGTCGATAAAATGTGCGCTTATGAAGGATTCGAACTCGGTACCTTCAGTGCGGAAATACAGACATAAACACTCTTGCTCCATTAGATATACCAAATATATAACGTGGGAAGAAACTAGAGTTTAATCGAAAAAAATCACACGTATGAGAAAAGAACGCTTTAAACGCTGCATAGAAATCCCACTTAGCATACTTCCTCCTAGCGTCCACCTGACTGCCCTGGCAGGTGGGTCTCTGACGAATGTGATCTTAGCATGGTCCAGCACGTTCGTGTACTGGCATATGCAACTCACGAAGGCTCATTTTAACATTTTGAAGCAGTGCTGCTGGTACGTATCGGATGCATCGTGCTTGGGAACAGGGAGTACTTGTTACGTATATAATTTTGATTTTGACAGGACTTTACTCACTGCTAGAATATGGGCTTATTTTGTTCCATGAGTGCCCGAGCTTAAAGGCTGAACGTGTGATTTTTGAGCGTCCATTATAGAAATTTCCGTAGCTCACGGAGTGACACGTGATGAATTTTCGCGCAGACTCCTTGTATGGCGAAGGGGTCTCCATTGTGCGCGAATCGCCTCCTTCCGAGCGCGCGAGAACCAATTACAAATCCGCTCTGATTGCCAATCACAAGCAATGCGAGCGGAAAGGTGAGCGCTACCGAGCCATCCTCGCACTCTGCAATCACGAGCATCGCTCAAACTCATTTTCGCCGCCACTCTCATAATTGCATCCTAAGGGAGGGGACGCTCCTGTAACGTGGCCCGCAATCGGCTATCGCGGTTCCCCGTCCGCGAGCATCGTAGAGGGCTGGCCACGTCCGGGCCCCGGCACGGAGGCCTCGCGCCCGAACCCCTGTCCCGTCATTTCTCCGCTTGGGCGGCAGGGTGGTTCTGCGGTGTACCACGCGGACACAAGACAGCGTGTGTTGTTTACAGTCTCACTGACTGACTGAGTGAGTGATTGGAATGACGGATTGAGTGACGAGTGTCTGAGTGATTGACTGAGTGACTGACTGACTGATTGATTGACTGGTTGTTGGAGTGCCGTTCTCTCCGCAGCCCTGTGCAGCGCTTTGTGACCCTCGGATGAAAGGCGCTCTATAAATGCTATTACCATTACCATTGCTCCACACGGCTATCCCAAAGGAGCAGCTCTTAACAGCTGCTCCTTTGTTGGCCGTGTCAAATTGGTGTTATGATCCAGTGCCCACGCAGTTGATGTCGGTTCAGGATAGTAACGGCTACGGCAGAAGAACTGCTATTAAGAGCTGCTCCTTTGGGATAGCCGTGTGGAGCAATGTTGCGCCTTCCACGTTGAAGGCAGCATCAGGGTTTCCCGGAGTGGGAGGCAAAATGTTGGGGGTGAAATGTCGCGCAGGATAGAGCATGAATGCACAACACAGCTATCCCAAAAGAGCAGCTCTTGAAAGCGATTAAGAAGAGAATGCAAGGGAGGGTGCGGATTCTCAACCTCCCATTCAAGGATGCCATCACAACTGGCAAACATTATTTTTGTCAACTTCTTCTTCTTTGCGATTCTTCAAAGCACGATGGGCAGCTTCCGGACATCATTGTCTTTCAGCTTGGCTTTGAAGTGTTTGGTAGAATTCGCAGGCAACACTGAAAAGTGCGAAGACAATTACGAGAGACGAATTCATCGTTAACTGCTGACGATGATTAAGAGAACGCTTCATTCACGTCGCTCATTTTCCACAACCGGCGCGAGGTAAATTATCCACCAGCCTGTGCCGCGCAGATGTCCGGAGGCAAAGGAAGGCAATGATTGCCTTGTGCGGCGCTTTGTGGCCCTCGGATGGAAGGCTGTCTGTGGTTGCTACTGTTATTGTTTTGATTTTTCTGCTGTCTTTATGATCTATGTCCTATGGTTTATCGTGATTGCTTGACTCTCAGTTTATCTGTCCTGATGTTACTGACATGCCGTTCTCTCCGCAGCCTTGTGCAGCGCTTTGTGACCCTCGGGTGAAAGGCGCTCTATAAATGCTATTATTATTGATGCACACCGCGAGAGACATTTGTTTGGGAGGTGACCGAGAAATCGCACCCGTTTTGTCACTGCGCGCAACGACCCCGAGGGCTTTGCGTCACCGCTGCTTGCGTGCCACAGAAACAAAATTTGCGAACATTTTTCAGTCATCAAACATCGTTGTCACCTTAAGGCACTGCGCCGGAACTGTCTGGCGGTTTGCAAAGTCACCCCCCCCGAACATTGAAAAGTGCGTCGGTGTCAGCGGCGTGTTTATACACACCTCGAGTGCGTTTTGTGTTTAATTGTTTAGGTCTAATCGCCCGTATTTAATTCTGTACTTTACCACCGCCGTGAACATTCTCTCGCCGCCCAAGGATAGGGTCGAATATGCCGGAAAAATAAACGAATTTTCTCAGAGAGCTACCCGAGGCCATCACTGGTTGGTAAGTGGTTCCTATTTATGGGTAAAAAATAATTGCCTCGGTAACTGCATGAGTGATTTAATCATCTGGAGCCCCAGGACAAGACTCTTCCAAGACATTGGGGTTTCCGTTTAAAAATAGGCTTGGAGTGTGTTTGTACTTGGGCGGATACATTAATGTGTTTTTGCCGCAAGCGCGGTGCATGCCGCCGTGGGTTTCAGTGCTGGCACCGAAAACTTCGGAATCGGCACAGGGCGAATATGCATTTTGTTAACAACAAGAGTGCCCCTCTCCTGTACCGGCATTGTACTTGTATGCATATGCTGATGCCGGTTTCAACGGCCGCTGTCTCTGTGTCCCTGTGTCTCTCCCTGTTGCTCACCCTTCCTCCCTGTCTCCCTCCGTGTTTGTCTTCAAGGAAGTGACGGCCATCTTAGGGGACGCTGGCAGAATGTTGCCGCTCTTAAGATTGCCAGTTTCACGACCTTTCAGTGTATTCGAAGTAGCCTTAATCATTTATTTTCTGTTGCTTTGGTTTTTATTGTTTTTTCTTTCGTTGTGACCCTCGGGTGAAAGGCGCTATATAAATTGAAATTATTATTATATTTTTTCCCCATCGCAATGTTTTACCGTTTTTGTTTGGTACATTTGTTTAATATAAATATTATTTATGTATTTGTGCGTGCTTGTTGTATCATGAAATCCATCTGCCTCCGTCGACCCAGCAGTATAAATGTATCACTAGTGGTGGGGTAAGTTGTGGGAACTTCCACATCTACCTGCCCTATCTTATAAATGAGACTAATTTGAAAAAAGTAATACTTTGAAGAAAGTAACCATTTACAGAATGAGAATAGCTCTTTAGAGCAACTCATCGAGCCGTGGAAGCCTACATCATTTCGTTTACAGCAGGTAATCTAGTAATCAGACTACATACAATCTGTCAACAACCGTACAGAATTGTGTCTTCCGAAATTTCAGATGATCAGTAATCAGGGATGGATTACTTGATCAAAGCGACACTGCTTGTGGATGAACGTTTAAGCAAACTATTCGGATATTGGAGCATGAATTATATTTTGATTAATGAGGACTTTTAACAAATACTGGAAGGGGATTATGTTATATTTACAAGGCTAAAATGTTTCTGTAAAAATTATGACGGCGTAATATCGTGTGACATTAACAATGACATTAAATGTAATCAGCTGGGCGCTTTAATATTTTAAGTAGACAATTAATGATAACCCGCCCTCCACTGATTAAAAGCACACCACTTTCTCGTGCACCTAACTATCACAATTTCACGAAATGCAATTGTGTAATTTCAGGCATTAACATCCAGTGAGTAAAAAATCACCCTAATCACTTATACGATGATAATAATAATAATAATAGCATTTTATATTGCGCCTTTCACCCGAGGGTCACAAAGCGCTGCACAAGGGCCGCGAAGAGAACGGCATGTCAACAACGAAAGAAAAAAACAACCAATAAAAACCAAAGAAACAAAAATTAAATGATTAAGGCTGCTTCGAATATACTGAAAGATCGTGAAAGACCTATGTCTAGCTACGATAAAGAGCAGGCCATGTCATGTCACCGCACTGTGTCGCAGGCAGATGATAAATCCACTAGCGTTCCACCTGTTGTGCTGTCTCTGTCAAACATCAACCATTGGCCGTAAAGGTCTGCTCCAATAGCCGCGGGGGCAACCGGCCAACCCGGGTCAACCTGCACAGCGGCCGTTTACACCGGCAACAACACTGTCGGTAACAGTTGTAATCTTTGGAGATGTTATTGATTTGAATAAACCCATTGCCTTGTGTAAGTATGTTCTGGTTGGCCTAGCAATGCGTCGCAAGGCTATACAGGCAGTTTAGCCAAGGTCTCTTCACTCACTCACGAACCAGAGTCAGGATTGCAACGTAGACTCCAACGTCGTTTAATACATAAATCACCACGTAAACAACAACTTAACGTGTGTGTGAGTGTGTTGTGACTGTGTGAGAGTGAGAGAACGAGAGAATAAGATGTAAAAACGCAATACTCCTAGCCAGCCGAAACACGGCTCACAGGAAACGGCCATGTGACGGTCAATGCAGACTAACTAACTGAACGCCCAGCGGTGACGTTACTAATAATAATAGCATTTATAGAGCGCCTTTCACCCAAGGGTCGCGAAGCGCTAAGGCACGGTCCCGGGCAACGACATAACAAAGCTCCAGGCGAAGACGTAACAATCGTTTTTCTGCAGGATTTGTGTGTTTTCTTTGTTTAACGAAACATTTTGTGTCAGCGCTGCCTTGAGTGGTGCATTAATCCACAACAAACCTGGATTTTTAATGTGCTGACAGATTTAACCCTTGGGGAAAACGAGGAGCGGTGGCATCATGAGGCCGAAGCCAGGACGAGGAACCCGTTGCCCTCCACCCACGAGCGCCGCGCGACGAGACGTGACCGGCCTGGCAACCCTCACACGACGGCACCATCAACCACTGCTCACTTACCCCAAAATGGTACGTGTTTATCGACCCTGAAGGGATAATTGGTTAAACGAACTCCTGACCAGAAATTGATCCGGTGACCTTCGTATCATTGGACACTTTGACCACGGTGCCACCGAGCTGCATAGAAAAATAATTAAGTATAAAATTAAAACCTTTCAAATCTATTTTCCCAAATAACACAAATCGCTGTTTACGTGAAACTCGTGTTTGTTATGTGACGTTAACCACGAAATACAATTAAATGTTTGCACGTCTCGAACTCCGCCGCAGAGCAATGTTTTACTCGGTGGACGTGGCCTTTCGTGAAAAAAACGAACCGACAAAAAATATATATTATTGCCATTATCATCTAATCAACCGCCCGCGAAACCGCAAGCTCTCTGGCTCCAGCCAGTCGCATTCGGTGCCACGCGACCGCCTCCCGTCACATCCCCAGGGAATCTCCGTCGTGTTCCGCTCATTAAGTGGCGGAGACAGCGGTGCTTCCTTGAATTTGCGCAGGGTGAGACTCTTTGAAGGCGGCCCCCGTCACACGCACTAATGCGCGGGGTTGACGCTGCATGGATTCCTTTCGGAAGGATTTAGTCTTTTTTCCGATAATAGGCAGGTGGTAGCCAATCCTATTTGGCTTGGCCTGGAAGCCCTCGCTCACTATTAGCGCATCGGGAGACCCTTTCACCGCATGTCTGACGCCCTTACTCGTGTGACAAAGTAGTCGCTCGTATGCAGCCTGTTTCTTCTGAGCACGCGGAATGTGGCTCTCGACGCGTGTGTGTTTGAGACGTGCAATTCATCTTCAATCGGTTTCACGTCCGAACACATAGAAGCCGTTCCATCTTTATTATTAATGCAAATGCTCACCGAAAACAGATTTGGCTCTGCAGGTTTTGTTTTTTCCCCCACCCCGTATACTATTTTTTAACCATCAGTCATTTCCTTCGATCTAAAAGCATTTTTCCTTCGACCTAAAAGCAAACTTTGGCGGTTCTTTTCCGTAACATTTACTGATTATTGATTTCTTTTATGATAATGACATGCCCGGCGCGTTCAGCATCGCGGCCGAGGGCTGAGGCGGAGAAAATAACGGTGTAATCACGGTCGCAATTTTGTCTTCATGCCCCCCCGCTGGCGAGAGTAAGTAAGAGGGATGTGTCTGCCTCCCCGCGCGCCCAGCGCTCCCCCACCCCTCTCCCACGTAATTGTCACAGGCGCTCAGGCGGAAAATGCACCTCCTGTCACAGCTGCCAAGCGACGCCACTCCCAGCGCCGCGCATTTATCAAGTGAGTGACCCTTAACCCCTCCGCGGCTGAAAATCCGCCGATCGCCGGGCTGCGTCGCGGGAAGAGTGATCACGGCGAAAAACGCGAATAAACGGAGGCGCCGCGCTGACGAGTGCACCGGCGTGCGCCGGCGGAACGCTCGACAGAATCGCGAAGAGACGTCGCAAGAGCGGCCCGTGTCACCGACAAGTCACACGCGCCGGGGCGGAGGAGGCCCACCCGCTTTCGAGACGGGTTAACGGCTACCTTGGCCATAATTAGCGCGTATTTTCCGCCCACGCGGGGCAAACTGTCGCGCGGCAAAGGCGGGGATGGCCGCGCGGGGTTATTGTCAGTCGGCGTTGCATGCCACCGCTCATGGGCTCTGGGAGCCACGCTCCGCGTGGTGAGCGCGTGCCGCGTGGCGGCCGGAGCGACCCGTGCCTCGCCGCTCCTCGCCGAGCCCCGTACCCGTGTCACGCACGGATGTTGTGCCGAGCGGGCGGCAAGCCGTTGCTAAAATTAGCGACGCGAATGTGCGTTCTGTATGTTGCTCCATCCGTCCATTTTCAGAAAGCCCTTGATCGCGTAACAGGGTCGCGGTGAGCCGGAGGCCATCCCGGCAGACACAGGGCGCAAGGCAGGGGAACACCGAGAATGGGACGCCAGTCCATCGCAGCTGTTTGTTGCTGTTTTCCGTAATTCGCCTGCCTTTATTTAGACGTGCAATTTAATTATTTTTAAACCGAAATTTGGTACAAAATAATACGCCGGGAAGTCGTTTATTAAATTGTGCTTTAAAGTCTACACAGAACCATAAAATGCTATGATTGTTACTCATCACGGCAATAATGCTCAACGGTACCTTGGTCTGATTGGATGAAACAAATGAGTTTGCAAGCTTAGGTCTATCTTGCTGTGACTCAGCATGAAGTCAATTTGACTCGTGGACTGTGACTAATGTGATTGCATTACTTAACCTGACTGATTCGTCCCATACACGTGCTAATCCGTGTCATCCTGTATAAGAATGGATCTCTTATGGTGGGTTAAGTCGTGGGTACTTCCACATCTACGGGGTCAATCTTGTCATGTCTTCCTTCCCAAGACGAGCATTGGGGGCAGTGCTTACCTCGGTTGATACTATAGAGCCAGTGGTGGAAAGTCTACATTTTCATGATAAGGGCCAGCCTACCTTCAGTACGTATGCATATATATTTTTAAAAATGACGACACTAACAAAACTAAATTATTCTCTAAGGAACATTAGACGTTCAGAGAGGTGCACTTCATTTAAATAAATCCACTTAAATGGATGCTAATGCATCACAAAAAAAAAACACTGGAGAAAATAAGCTCTCAGCAGGCTTCCCAGCTACTTACATTGTTCAATTCCAGTTGTGTTTAAATTACCAGGGGTGTGTGTTTAGTGTGTTTATTGTGTGAATTCTATTTCCATGCATTTTCGCAGCTGAATGAACCAGTTTAGGTGTCTCTAGAGCAGCTATTTAATCTATTGTGAATTTTTTTCTAGACCTGCGAAATCTTACAAAATTGCTTTATTTTCATATCGCCGCAAATATTAATTGGCTTAGTCATGATGTACGTATAATTGTCCCGTGAACTGTCAAAACTGGTGCAGATTGAAAAAATAATAATCTTTAATTACACGTGTGAGATATATTTTCTGATAATTGTTGGTTTGTTGTATAGTTGAATGAACATAATTGTCACATTGAAACGAGTGGCTTAACAAAGGCTCGCTAATAGCGCAATCAGTTATATGTTGATTCGTGTGCATTAGTTATCGTGCGAGTGTGAGGATTATTGGCAGCCTCTGCAATTACACAAGAATGCAGAATTAATGAGTTTAATTAGAGAAGAACGTTGCCTTTCTCGCCTAATATGGCCTAGCTAGCTGGCTACTTAGAAGGCAATTGTTTTAAACGCAAGCTATTCACTACGGGTAATGTATTATAAAGTAGTAATGGAGGTTTCACGGCTCGATGTGTGATGAGAATTGCTCTCGAGAACTGCTGTTTTGAGATGGCCGTGTCGAGCGTTCCTCCTCTCTCTTTCCCGACGTTTCGCCTCCCACGTAGGAGGCATCATCTATTAGCCTGCTGATGCCTCCAACGTGGGAGGTGAATGGAGAGCAAGTCTCATCGCAAGGTAGCCCAGACACATTATTTCTGGATACATGATGAGGGGTCTTCTCGATTTGACGTCGATTGCGTTCAAACTTGTAGTGAAACGGAGGAACGGTGAGACTGTAAATGTGGCCGAGGCGAAGGCAGTGCCGCCCCAATATATGGTAGGAGGGGGCTGCTACTGCCATGTCGCAGAGAGAGTCACCACCTTAGAGGAGCAAAATACCGGGACATATAATAATAATAATGATCTACTTTTGTAACGCGCGCATTTTCTCCGGGCGCGTTGCACACGTTAATTCGGAGGCGCGGAGCCCTGCTCAGTCGGTTTGTTGTTAGTAGGTGAAAAGGTGACTT
>JAZEWU010000017.1:7645787-7656409 GCA_036362915.1 Geotria australis | reverse complement strand
AAGAAAATGGGAAACTGTAATTTGACCATCGCGCTGCTTCGAAGAATCGCTAAGAAAGAAGAATCGCTAAGAAGAACACAATAAACACAGAGAGGGCACTTTGACAATTATTAAAATGTTAATCGCTTGATGTTGCTATAGTTTGCTCACAATTGGAAGTTAATATGTATAATATAATATAACAGCCATCCAGTAATCCTTCAAAGTTAATCCATGCGTTGCTGTTAGTGAGAAGATCACAGTTAAGGCATGGTGACATTAAATGGCCTGTCTTTTAGGGTCTAGTTGGCTTAGCTTCGGTCTCTTGTCCTGCAAGACTCTGGGTGTGTTTAGCAAAGACTTGCTGATGACCTCTAGTAAACGGGAAACAGGTCTATATTTTCTTGCTTTATATTGCCTCAAATGTTTTGTCATCCAACGAAATTAAACAGAACGTTGTAATAAGCAAACATTTTAATTTACTTAAAATATCGTTTGTTTACAAACCTTTCCGAAACAGCATCGGCGTGTGTAATAGATATATAATCACATTATTTAAATGTGCTATTCCAAGTTGAGGAAAAACATGCGAAATAAAATGAAGCTGTCGTTAAAATCAACGATCCGTAAAATGCATCACAGAATTCTAGAATGGAATAGGTATTTATAGACGTTTACACGCGGGGCGAGCCATTCGTTATGTGTTTTACAGGCACCCACTCGGCCCTGAATAATGTTGCAGCTTCATGCAAGCTGCAGGCCTGCATAATATGATGAACTGTGCGAAGGAAGGCGTTTATTTTTTTTTCAAAGTGATGCAGCATCCGGCTAGGTGGCGGTTCGAGAGAGCGGCTCCCGGTCGCAAGGTTGCGCCTTGACAATCCTGGTTGGGGGTTGACCCGTCTGGGGGTCATCCGTCTGGGGGTCTTTAAAGTATGTACTGCTTTGTGGAGATGTTAGCAGTGGTTGTCCTATGGATACTCGCCCCCGTCATAGTTAAGTTGAATTCCCGTCACTGGCTGGAGATGAAGGCTCCCGCAATGCTTATTTCATTTCAAAAGTTAGAGTAATGTTTCATACTGGTGACATTTTAAATTTCCTAACCATGTGATAATGCTCTAATCTTCTTCTTTGCGATTCTTCGAAGCGCGATGTTAAATTACAGTTTCCCATTTTCTTACACAGCCCCTTGCATTTTCATTGAACTCCGCAAGGTCTTTTGAGCTGCAGAGGTTGGGTAGTAGAGCACAGACAAGGCATTGTCGGAAACCGCTTAATCATGTACAGGGTTGTGGTGAGCCGGAGCAGGGCTATACCGAGGATGGGACGCCAGTCCACCACAGGGCACTGGTGGCAATTTAGTCCACAAGCTAATAAACCTATGCAGCAGCATGTATTTGAACTGTGGGAGGAAACCGGAGTGCCCGGCGAAAACCCACGCGGACATAGGCAGAACATGCAAACTCCACAGAGAAAGGCACCCGAGCCACGATTCGAACCCGGGTGTTCTTGCTTCTTCTACTTTGCGATTCTTCGAAGCGCGATGGTCAGCTTCTGGACATCGTTGTCTTTCAGCTCGGCTTCTTGCTAAGACGGGATCGCTACTCACCGCGCCACCGTGCCGCCCTATAATCGTTTCGATGGACACTAATGGCTGCTATTTTATTCATGTAACTAAGAATATCACTTTTCGGTGGTTTTGACATTTTCTATTTCTAATGTTAATGCAGCAAAATTAGGATGAGTAATGGAGTATTGTAATAACAGACCTCGATGGTCTGGCGTTAACTTTGCAACTACTAAAATATTTAGCAGAAGGATGCTCCGGTTAGCCTGTTAAGGCAATACGGAGGATCCTTATCAGTGTCTATAATTTAAATATTTGTAGCCATTATGCAGGGTAGGTGGATCACAGCAAGATCAAACCTTGCGATACCATGATGTTCCTGCAGAAGGCAGTACAGCAATTAGGTTACCGAACGGCCCGCGTGGCGTTTGCCTGTGCCTCCTTCATACGCGTACATTGAGCCTCGCTGTCGTACATCGAGCAGCAAGAACTCACATAATAATAATTTTACATTTATAACGCGGACATAGTCATTCAATGTCGAAGATATTCCTTCGACGAGAGAACATTACGCGCGACTCTTGATTTGCTCCCGCTTGTACAAACCCGAGCGGTTGGCCAACTATGAATACAGCAGTGAAAAAGATCTCACATACTTCATAACCAGTCTCTGCAGTGGATGACCACTCCCATAGCTGCTCTTTCGGGACAGCCGTGTCAAGTGTTCTTACTCTCTCCGCGACTTTTCGCCTCCCGCGTTGGAGGCACGATGATGTCCAACGATGCCTCCAGTGTTGGAGGTAAAACGTCGCAAAATAGAGCAGCTGTGGAGAGCAATTCTCATACATCGAGGCGTGAAAACCCATATCAGTGCACCGCTATGTGACGTTATCACCTTAATCACTCCAAGTCAGATTCGAAGAGATGGATTTTTCGAACAGCACTTGCCGAATTTACCCTAATTCTGTGCAAGTGTTTATTTGGCGTAAATAAGTACTTGGAAGAAGAAAGGAAACAAAACAACGACGGCCCCATTATGTGTGTTATTGTTCCGTGAAATCGTTTGCGCATTGGGTAGCCGCCGAAATGTAAACCACGGTATGCTGGCCCGAGATCAATACCAGTACATATTGAATCGGGTTTTTGTCACCATTAGAGTGTTAATTAAGATTGAGGTTTATTGTGTGTGTCACGCCTTGGAGGGATACCATCGCGAATTAAATTGTGAATGGCCTCGCAAGCGTCATTAACTGGATTGCCGCCCTCCGTTGTGATTCGATTGCGCTGGATATAGCGCGCGTGATGTCACCGCTTGAAACGCGTTCAGTCGCCGCATTACGTAAAAACAGGATCGCTACCCGCTATTTGCTGTGGCCTCGCAATTCCTCATTGCTAATACGTTTTCATTTACAGCCAATTCTAAGAAATAAATCCAATTCTGAAAGAAGAAAAAAACGTCGCAGGAAACACGTAACTTTGCGCCAATATTGACGTGTTCGGAACCGTTGAACAAACGTTGGTCCAGCGTTCCATGTATGCTGGGATTGTTATAGGTGTTGTGGTTAGATCACTTCACTCGCAATCGGAAGCTCCATCCATCCATACGTTGTCAGTATCTGCCTAATGCTATACAGGGTCGTGGGCGGCCGGAGCCTATCCTTGCAAACATGGGGCGCAAGGCAGGTATATGCCCACGATGGGACGCCAGTCCATCGCGGGGCACCGGGCGAATTCTAGTCAGCAGGCCAATTAACCGAGCCAACAGCATGTATGTTGGACTGTGAGAGGAAATAGCCGTACCCGACTGAAACCCACGTGGACACGGGGAGAACATGCAAACTCCACACATTTCAGGCACCAGAGCCAAGAGATGTCTTGCTGTGGGGCGGCAGCGCTACCCACTCTGCCGCCGTGCTGCCGCAACCAGAAGGTTGAACCCCTTTTTGACGACTGATGCAGTTGTGGTTGTTGTGGGAGTCCAACAGTGGTTGTCATGGGAATGTGGAATTTCCACAGCTGGTTGCGGGCCCCTATTGTGGGTGAGCAGGGTCCCCATTGCTCACAAGATGCAGAATGATCGCACAGGCAGAGACTGATTCAGAATGCTCGCAAGCGCATAGAATGATTGAGCAAGTTTTCCCTCCATGTAAAAATAGAATTTTTAATTTAAAACAAAAAAACCCACACGTAATGGTTCAAACCAAGCGACTTTATATTTTTATAATCCCACGAGGACGGATGGTCCTTATCACGATGTGCTTAATACTACCCATTGACCGATTTATTGGCAAGGCAGATAGTGATGTGAATAATGCTCAACAATGTTCGCGCACAAAGTATGAAATAGGACCTCATCACGAGGCTTGTCCAGCAGCGGTTTATCAACTCGGGCCTTGGTCACTTTTCAAATTTGCTCATTATCCTGCCACTGCGCTTTTCCGCACGGGCGCTTAATCATCGTATTGATTGAAGTCATTATTATTATTATGCTATTTTTATCAGCACTCCTCTCGCCAGAGTGACATTAGAATTAATGCCGCTGTGTCAGCGACAGAATCAGGAATTGCATTATCAACGACCGTGCATCAATTGGAATCGCTCTAAGGCGGAGGCGCTGGATTGCGTAATACCTTGCTGTGAATGGACATCACCTGCGATGCGTGGGCACAGAAAGAAGGTGCTGACCGAGGTAATTCGATTCCTGGTCTTCCTGTGGCTGCGACGGTGGGGAAGGGAGCTCGGAAGTACAGACCTTTGGGCGGTGTCTGTGACGATCTATTACGCATCTGGCTATTACTGCTAATGAGCGAATTTCACCATTGCTAGGTAATCATCATTGTTTGCTCTTGGCTGACAATCATCATTAGTGTTGTCAGCCGTCATCTCTCATAACGATGTGTCCTGCCTAGGTCCCACTGACATTTCTGAGGCGTCATTGTGATTTCTCAAACGTTGTGTCTCTTCAATGATCCATGTTGTCTGTCTCTCGGTGTAATTCCCATGCATATCCCTATGCCTTGTGTTCATTTCAGGCCATGTTCTGGTTTCTTCGCCAGTATAGACATAGCCGACCCGTACGTCAGTCATTAAAAACGTTCCCCGTTCAGACACAATGGTTTCAATTCGGAAAATGTGAAGAGATATTGTGAATACTTTAAATATAATAATCAAAAAGGGAATTTGCCTTGGTGGTTGAAAACACGACGCAACCACCACTCTCATCAACGCTGTCTGTATCAGAAATAAATGACAGTGGCAACATAGCGAGCGGAGGTGCAGTGATTAGCACACTCAGTGGTTACCCCGTCGATCACACATTGATTCCCGGCAACGGCTAACACCAGCCGTGATTGATGTCCGAGCTGGACCTGTTGTCCGCTTATCACCAACCACTGCCCAATGTGGTGAGAAATGAGCTCCAACAACCACTGTGGCTGACATGCTTAATCCAGCAGTGGATTTATAAAGGGCTGAAAGTAATTAATATCATTAGTATTCTGGCTGCAGGGTGTCCACTCGTGGGTAACATCCGCGCCTCCTCACAGAAAGAATGCCCTGACCGACCCAGTTCGATTCTTGCCACGGGCGCCTTTCTGCGTGGAGTTTGTGTGTTCTCCCCCACCCCGTTCTGCGTGGGTTTCCTCCGGGTTTCTCCGGTTTCCTCCGACAACTAAAAACAACAAATCACACATTCATTAATTGGCCGATCGCATCAATAAAATATAGGAGACAGTCTCTGGCGGGTTGGCGCCAGCTGACTGCGTGGCTGCCTCCCCCACCCCTGCAGTTCCCTCGCGCCACCGAGTCATTCTCTCGCTGAATTCATACCTTTGACAATGAACGAATTTCTGCGCGCATTATAAGTCGTACATTTCAAGTACGACTGCAGCAGTGTGAACTCGAGTACATTGACATTCATTCTTCAGAGCATCTTGTGGCAATAACAGCCTCGTTCATGTGTCGAGGTCATGCGGCTGCTGGGTATACTTCCCACCGCCGGCACCTGCCGGACAATAACACGTGCTCTCTGCGTGGCCCACCAACCCCACATCCTGTCGGCCATGCGACACCACACATGCACCAGACCGCGCTTCCGGAATGATCATCCGCGACAGACGGGAGAAAAGTGATTTGACGGCAGCAACGACGGGCACGGCGACACAGGAGCCTCACTGGAAAAAAAAAACCCCGAAATAGAACGTGTTTTGAGCACGAGGGAGCGAGCGACACGCACTTTGCGGAATATTGTTTTTTTATGAAATAACCGGTAACGCATTTGTCTGCAGGAAATCCCACGCGCCGGTTCCGTTCTCCGTTCTCCGCCGGGAGACGGAGCGCGGAAGCGCGCGAACGCTTCTCGCTACTTCTCGCCCGTTGCCGCAGCGTTGCGGCTTGTTACAGGTGAAAAAGAAAGTAATTTCATGTCCTATCACGTTGGGATATTACTCAGGCGCCGGGCGTGAGTCACCCGTGTCGATGGCGCAGGCCGGCGCGCTGTTCCGTCACTCCGGTTTCTGGATGGAGCGGCAAAGTGGAGATGACGACCGCGCTCCGCATAATAATCAGCGGGACGCGCTGCGACCACCCTCCCGCGCGCACCCGTGTCGCGGGCGGGTTAACCCTTCCGTGCGGACGGAGACTGGGAAGCCCGGCGGTGCTGTTTGTGATCACACCCGGGGGACCAGGCTGGGTGTCGGAGAGCCGCGCCGATCGGCCTCAACCCGAGCAGTGGCGTGCAGAGAGGGGGGCGGAGGGGGCGAAGGCCCCGGGCATCCATTTCAGGCAGGGGGCATCCAATCAAAGAGTGAAATTAAACAGGCCCACAAGGTGGTGCGAATGTGGATCCGTGTTTTAATAAGCGAGACCGGAGTAGAGAACCTGTTACATGTAAATACTGTGCGTAGTGCCGATTAACTCGTTCACTGCCCTGTCGACGCCGATCGACATTATTATTCATCATCCACTGTGACCTGTCGACGACCGTCGACACGTTATATTTAATTTGAATAAAAGGGTTATTTAATCTGTGTTTACATATTTAAGATGTCTTCCTTTCTCACATTTCTCAGTACTAGGCCCTATACTTGAGTCTTGGGGGGCATACAGTCAAGGAGTGGGAGTTGGCCCCGGGCATCACCAAACCTCTGCACGCCACTGATACCCGAGCTGGACGATCGCAACGACCTGTGTTGAGAGTGCGGTGCTGCTGAGCGTTTGTCCCCCGTGTCTGCCGGGGGCGCTCGAGCGGGGGCGAGGGGCACGCGGTCCTAAAATCTTGCATTGGCATCGCCGAGCCCAGAGGTGGGAGTGAGCCGGTACGGTCCGGTACGGCGTACCGGTGAGAAAGTGGCCGACGCCTTCAGTGCAAATGAATGAGAGTTGTGAGTTGCGATACAATCGTACCGGTAAGGAAGTGAAGTTACTTTCACTCCTGCCTGAGCCATTCGTGGAAACTCCACGTTATCAAATAATAATAATAATAACAACAACACAATCCTTCATAACATGTAGCTATGAAGAAAGAGCCTTGCCCAAAATATTGCCAATTTTATATTCACTTCCTTTTAGCACAATATTATAGACGGATGTCGAACATTTTCGTGAACTGTGTTCGTGCACCGCTGCCAACACAGCTTCGCCAAACGATCTGTCTTCAAGAAGCACACCTTTGCAACGCGCGCGTGAGCATAAGTGCTCGGCTAACTGCCACTTGTAAATACGTGCTTAATTCACGGACGCATTGAGGAATAAAACCCAAGTGCTTGCAATTACCTCTAAATTATCAACTGTGAACTGAATGCGTGGTAAACAAGCCGCTAAACATTTTTTCACAATGCTGAGTGAAGACTACGTTAAGGAATAAAATGGGCATTTTATGGCGATTTTCGTTTAAAGTAATGTCCACGTTGTTGTGTTAAGGTAGACAATACAAATTAAGGGAATGGTTGTGGCCGTTTGCGACATTTGAAACTTTTAATTGAAAACTTTTCAATTACATTTCTTACACAATTTAGCATTTTTTTCGTGGAAATCTTTTCCATCCAGTAGTAAAAATTAATTATCCAAATCCATTGTCAGAAACTGCTTAATCCGGTACAGGGTGGCGGTGAGCCGGAGCCTATCCCGGCAGACACAGGCCTCAAGGCAGGGCTATACCCAGGATGGGCCGCCAGTCCATCACAGGGTACCAGGGGCAATTTACTCAATAGGACAATTAACCTGGCAGCATGTCTTTGGAGGGTGGAATTAAACCGGAGTACCCGGCGAAAGCCCACCGGGACACGGGACGAACATGCAAACACCACACAGCAAGGCCCCCGAGCCGGGATTCGAATCCGGGACCTTCTTGCTGTGAGGCGGCAGCGCTACTCACCGCGCATTTACATGTTTATTTGTGTAATCGGTGAATACATTTGTCACTGATGTAATGTTTTTGAGAGTTTTCGGCTTTTGCTCGTGGATTTTCTCTGGGCGCACACATATATTCCCATATGGACAATAATACTTTCTTTCATTCGAGGTTATCACAAACGAGCTATGTTTCACATATGAGCATAGGTTCCCAGTAGCGGGCGATGTTGCTACATGGCTTTACCAACTTAAGTAACCCGCATATAATGTATTTAAAAATTCTGACCTTGATGCCAGCACACTTGCCTGAATCAATAATGTCACAGGAACTTTAGCGGCAAGTACATTAGAAGTCACGTGCGTGAAGTTTACTTACTTTTAAAAGAATGAGCGTCTATTAAGGCTGAAAGCTGGTTAGCAGGTAATTACGATGTGTTTGGACTGTTGCCAAAACACAAGTTCCCTTTTGGATGCCACTAGTACTCAGGCGTACACGACAGCGTTTGATCTGCGTGCGTTTAGCCGCCTAAATAGTCTGCGGATCCCTTCGCCACGCCCGCCAATTGCATAATACCTGCCGGACAAAAAAAATATATACATAAAATGAACGGCGACTTACACTTGCCTAATGGGGATCAAGGTAGAAGCCTTCACGTCGCGATCCCTGTCAAGTGATACTTGCGATTACCTGCAAATTATACCAAACAATTCGAAGCCGAGCTGAAAGACAACGATGTCCAGAAGCTCAACAGCTGCCAGAAGCCCCTCAGTCTGGAGCAATAAGAGAGGCCAATGCCGCCTTTAAGGCCAGCACTGACTATTATATCTCTAAATGTTGAAGGGCTGTCTGCAACTAAAGAAGAACTTGTTGCAATGGGAAACTGTCATTTAACCATCACGCTTCGCAGAATCGAATCGAATTCGACTTTCCTAATGGTGCCCATGTAGTCCTAGAATTAGTCAGAAGAGTTAAAGTGAGTCTTGGCTGACGGAGCTTTAATCAGACGTGCAAAGAGCAACTGTCTCAAAATCCCATTCGCTGGATCATTGTTATGTCACTTTTGCTATTTGGCTTCTCTGTAATTCTTGTGCCCGATTATTGTGTCTGTCTGCGTTAATTCTGTACCTGTCACCGCGTGACAATTGAAAATCACAAAGGAGCGAATATATCTATAGTGGACCCTTTGTTTCGCCCGGGTCATGTATTTCTGTCTCAAAAAGTAGTGTGTGTTTAAATATGTAAATTGTATCGAGCACGGCTTGTTTTACGTCAAATGTCTCCGTTTCCTTCATCAGCATCAACAGCAGCCATGTTCTATTCACTGCTGGTTGTAGAATGCCTCACCGCGTCTCGACCCATCTCGGTCACGCACAGCAACTCATCTCATCGCTCCATCTCCTCCGGAGGTCATCCGTTTGGGGTCAATCCCTCCCCGAGCTGCAGCTGTCAGTGACAATTTAAAACAATACCAGTTGGATCCGATCCCAATTATGCCGAGTGGCTATTGTTTCTGCAGCAATGCATCACAAGAGGGAACATTAGTTTGTACTTTAATAATAGTATATTTTACCAGGGCGATAATAGGCCGAGTAATTTCCCAATCGAGATTTGAACTCGCAACCTTGTGATTGTCCGGAAAGTGCTTGTAAACAACGCACCACCGAACCGGGCGCCTGCTGCATATGAATGAAAATCAGGGTGGCCCAGATGTCTTGTGACCCCCCATTTCATTCTCTAAAACTCAACGTTTTTCAACATTAATGGGTGTGTAATATAGGCAATTTTAAACTGACGTATAAACGCAGTGGTAACATCCGCACCTCCTGACAAAATAACAAGGTTCTGCCCAGGGTGGTTGAATTCTCGTCTTGGGTGCTTTCATGTGTGTAGGTTGTGTGTTCTTCCCCTGTTCTACATGGGGTTTCTCCCGTATTCACTTGTTAATGAATTGACCGATAATGTTACAATATACAGGATGCAGTGTCTGGCAGGTTGGCGCCGGCTGTCTAGGTGTGTTTGTTGTGTCGATGCAGGAATCCCGTAAAGCGCTTCCACGCTCACTGGGTACTTTTCTGCTGTTATAATAACATCTATCAATCCATCTATTAAGAGGGACTCGCATGCATTTATTGTTTTAGCAGTATCCTGCTTGGGATGTTTGGCTTAATTTATCTCGCTTGCGTCATTTTATTTCTGCACGTGGCAGGAAGCCAGAGCGGCCAACGTAACAGCCTCTAAAGTGTGAATCCCCAGAGGGCCACTCAAACTCCTGACAGATAGGTCCATCCACTTTACTCCTTCCGAGAGCCAACCTCACCGGCCCTGCGCGTGGGTGGCTCCTTCACGCGACCTCAAAGCGACCCGCCAACCTCTCGTCCGAGGGTGCCTCATCGTCGGCTCGTCACTGCCACACGCGGGCCACCTCACGTGGCCCCGTGATAGCGTCCCCGCTTACGCACGGCGCGGGGCTCGCGGGAGCGATCTACGGCGTCCTGACATCGAGCGTCGTTGCCTTTGAGCAGATGGCTTATTTGATCAGGCGGCAATGATGTGGCCACTTACCCCAATGGTCATGGTCCATCTCTCACCCGCTGGGAGAGGTGGGGTTCGCTACGGAGCCTGTCACATGAGCAAAGAGATAAACCGAGGATCTGCGATTTGGTGATACGGTAACTGTCGGATGGAAAGGAGTAGGATTCAACAATGCTGTGGATTTATGGGTGC
>JAZEWU010000017.1:7634281-7645708 GCA_036362915.1 Geotria australis | reverse complement strand
GAATGTGTTGTGAACCCACCTCAACCCGACACAGCCAATTATAATACGGTGGTACGCCCCACCATCAAATTCTAGCAATGAATGCGGTTCTGTATTGTCCTCAGTACAAGCGTGTTTAATTAAAATCGTACAAATGATGTTCAGCCTTTTCAAAGTTAAACCCATTGTTGCTTCAGTTACAAACCGCACGTTCGGACGTGTCTTCACACTCAAATCAACAATGGGGAGGTGCTCACCTCTGGTTGGCGAATAGTGTAAATTCGACATTCGCATGATGGGAACAGGCTCCATAGAACGAACATCCAGTGTCGACCTCCTCGAAGCGATACCGATTGTATTGACCCGAGAGGGATAATCGATTTTAGTTGCATCGCCCGTAATTTTAACTCGCAATCTTATAACTCCAAACACGTTCCTCCTAGCCTATTATTGAAAAAAGTGCATAATTGCGCCACGGTTGTTTCATTGTTAAACATATTACGGTGATGGTAGAAATGTATATGAAAAGATTATTGGGCAAACATTTGCATACGGTATTACCGTCGAGAGAGAGCAGAGGAGGAAAGTGCGTGTAGATCCTTTATAGTTGCATGTCTAGGCGTCAAGTCTCCGCACAGAGTAACTGCCGGGTATGTCCCCACGAAGCGGTACTTGCTTTATCGACCCCGATGTGGTGACGGGCTAGGCTCGACGCGCATTTCGTATTTGAGCTCACAACCTTCTTGAGTGTTCTAACCCTGGCAGCACCCGTCAAGATTCCCGTGAAATCACGCCCTTGTCGTGTCACGTTGCACTCTTACTTGGTATGGACGAGCCGTGTGTGTTTTATCACGACACGGCTACTGGAGCGGCTTTGACAAAATTGTCTTTGAAAGCCTTGCGAGAAGTGGCCGCGTCAGCTGAGCCGTGGCCGAGAATGGAATCCTCCGGAAAGAATCGGTCTCGCTTAACCGGCTGCCGTTAGTTAACAAAGTGCTGATCAACGCGCATAAATTCGCGATACGACTTGTGAACGGTGGTGAACTGCGGGATCGATTTGTCAAAAATTTACGCCAACGATGCTGTTAACAAGCAGTTAATCAATGGCAATAATTGAAGGCCCTTTCCATTTTTTTTTACCGCTTGTTAATTCATTTTTATGATTCTAGCTGTGTTTTTGACATGTGTACACCCAGCAAGCACTTGTCCTGTATAGGTTGGTCCAGATGGACAATCTGTATCAGGGTTTTGTCCCCCTCCTAAGACCTTCATGAGCTGCGGACGTAATTGAAATGCTTTACACACAGCCTGATTCCTATTTGAGGAGATAATCATCAGCTTTATACGGATTGAGTGCTCCTCTGAATAAAAATGCAACGATTGTGCGGGCGTTTTTTTTTGTTGGCAGAGAAAAGAGCTAGATTCAGTGGATCTGCATTCCCACTCTGTGTAAAGAAAACAAAGTCGAAGTGTTTTCTGCTTAGGTTAGTCGTCCTGGCTGAATTTCCTCCAGTGCCCTGTGATGTTGGAGCTTGCTTACCACCCTCCCCGCTGGACTACTGTTAAAAAGAGCTAGATAACTCAACGGTTCCGTCCAGCTTAAAAAAAAAACCGACTCACCGAGTTTTCTATACTGTATATTAAGCTGTTTTCACCAAATGTGAGTTTATACCTGTGTGGAGGAAACTGAAGCAACCTGGAGAAAACCCACGCGTGCAAGGGGGCAACACTCTCTCCCATCTAGAAGAGACAGATGACATCGGTCTACACTTTGCTCTACCACCTTCTAGCAAGCCAGGGTATGCCACCTTCAAACCCCTAGGGAAGAGAGATTCCCAACATGTATGCAATCCCCCACCCGCGTCCACAGTGTTAGATGGCAGCTGTGCTCCACCAACGCCCAGTTTGAATAGGCCATAGCATGGAAGAGGAGGCTTAGCACCCTGTAAAGGGGGCTGTCTAGTGCTCTCCCGAGTGAAGGCCTCACTGACAGCACTATAGTTGGATATCAATTACAGGTGTGCATTTTTACATTATTATGATTATTATTATTCCCATCTACCCCTGTGGTTGTGAGCTGCAGCTGTCTTCGCACTAACGCTAGCCGTAATTTATATCGTCAAATATTTAAAAAAAGAAACTATTCACGTGATTACAAATCAAGCAGTCAATTCTGGGTGATGTAATCTGATTGCACACTAAAAATGAAGTGATAATGCAGGATTACCAGTTTCTGCTTTCGGTAATATGATTATAGTCCGTAACACGCTCTGCTCTGACAGTGGCCATCGCCCAGCTCATTTGTCCATCCCTCTGCATCAGAAGTAACTGTGCGAGGCAGCTGGAATCACTGGCATATGCACCCCACGATTATTGTAAACAGGGAGGATGTTCCGCTGCGACGGGGTCCTTTTAAAGCAATGAATGCGCCGTGTGTGCACGGGCAATTCGGCTGAAGTGATACCGCGCTGAATGTTAAATACCCAGTTAAATGGGAGTAAATCGTGAGGAAGCAATTAAGGCGCATTTGGACTTCTAAAGCGTGACACGGCGCGATAAGGACACCGCACCGTTATGTAAATAACATCGGCAAAACTGGGGACAAAACAATGGCTCCTGTTTTTTTTTTAAAGAGGAGCGACCTTCGTGCCGCTGGATTAATGCGAAATGAAACGCTAGCCGGGACGATGCTAATGTGTTACACTCGCCCAGATCATCGAGCGAGCAAGTGGGTTCAGTGGTAAGTGGCGGTTTGTGGCGATGCCAACTGCGGTTGAACTAAGGGGGAATTCACCCCTGCCATACGAATGAGGAATTTTCACTTCTGGTTGCGCGCTGTAAACGGATGATTACTGCCTCAATGTTTGTTTTGTATGAGAGGACATTTCTTTGACTTTATAAAGAACAACGTGTGCACATGTTGTGCATCTGTGATACCCCACTCAGCATCGTGTCAGGATGTGCCGTCGGGTGTTGTATGACGTTCACGTCCGTTGACTTGGACATCGTGACGTGGAGGGCCCACGCCTCCGGCGTCATGCCAGGGAGCTGCCGATTCACCTTCACAGCCAGTAGCCCGAGAGTCACCTCGTGCATGGCCGTCTTCCACCAGCTGCGGGAGCTGGGATCTTTGGGACCCTCGGGTGAAAGGCGCTTCTTCTTCTTTGCGATTCTTCGAAGCGCGATGGTTAAATTACAGTTTCCCATTTAATTACACAGCCCCTTGCATTTTCATTTAACTCTGCAAGGTCTTTTGAGCTGCAGAGGTTGGGTAGTAGAGCACAGACAAGGCAGTGTTCCATAGTACGGTCTGCTTCTCCACATTCACAGGTGGTTGGGCCGGTCTTGTAGCCCCATCTGACCAAAGCATCTTTTGATCGTCCCGTTCTAGTTCTCAGGCGGTTGAGTGTCTTCCACTGAATCCATGGTGCCTTTGAGCCATGGATTCAGTTTACTCATAGAATGCCTCTCCCTCCCCTTATTGTGTAAGGAGATCAAAGTTGCTAAAGATAGCTTAAAGACTAATGATTAACGGGAGGGGAGAATGACGTCAGAGGTGACGGCGGGCGCCCAGGTGCGTTGGGGGGCGGTCTTATCTTGTAGGCGGGTCTTGGAGGCGTGGTTCGGAGAGTGGCCTACGAGGGTGCTGGGAAGCCGAGTGTTGGCGACGCGCTGCAGCGGATCCACTGCTGGCTTGTAACGAAACGGCCTTTGTGTGAGCTAGGAGCTCTGTGTGATAGCAAGCTTGAGCGTTCGAAGTGACGGGCTGCTGTTCGTGTGAGAAGTCTTGCTGGTGAATTAAAGGACAAAGTGCTTAGAAGGTCAACGTCTCCAGCTTCATCTGTGTAGAGATGACCCGCAAAGGGCACGGTGCTCAGCAGCGTCATCAGTCCACGGAGCAGGAAGACGACCAGAGCGTGATGCAACACCCGACGGCTCATCCTGACACGATGCCGACCGGGGTATTACAGGTCGAGTCGATGACCTTCTAAGCACTTTGTCTTTATTTTACACCTGAGCCGCTTCGCCGTCACCTAGCAGTGGAACGCTGCACCGCGCTCTGCACACTGCTACACAGGCACCCTCTCCCCAGCAGTTTCGGCACAATCCAGCAGTGGAGCTGCGCTCGCTGCTGCTCCCCAAAACTCTGGCAGGCTGACTCACCCAGACAAATCACACACAGCTCTCTTTCTCTCACCAACCCGCCTTTATCCTCGTCGAGGTGTTTATCGGCTCATCTTATCAGTCCGAGTCTCGAGATCTTGGCGCCAGGGCCTAGCCCCGCCCCCATTGTTCAGATCCAGTTGTGTGTTTACTCTTGCATCACCTTTCATGATCATCAACCTAGGATCTGGACAATGAGGGGCGGGGGACAATCACCTCACCCCCACCTCGCAGCGAGCGTGGACCGCCAAGCATCCCTCTCCCTTCGCTTCACTGGCACCGCACATTTATCATGGCGTCGCACGGGGACATTTACCGGGGCATTTCAATATGATGGCATTTCACATCATACGTGGGTGCAGTCAGTGTATATCTACACGTGCGGTGTTACTGTATAGTAAAATTGCAATACCGTATTTAATTCACAAAGTGGTTAATTTCATGGCTTTCTAGTTCAATTCACTTTGGTCAATTTGATTCGAAACTGATTTAAGATAGCCAATACCATTTCAAGCCAATACCCACCCACGCCTGCTATGACTCAGAGCAAATTGCCCTTTGCTTAGTTTCTGAAGAATAGGAGGAGGGGGGGAAGATGGGCTTTCTGTTGTTGTTACGGAACAAATTCACTCTCCCAGAATTCGCTTCTGGGATAAGCCGTCTTCAGAAGCTACATATTAAAGTAGCACAAATCTTTTGGAAATAATCAATGAGAACGCGGTTTTCTGACTCGAGCGCTGTCTTATCGCTTGTCTGTTCGGATTAGCAGCTGGCCCAGCACTTTAAAATTATGGGGCGACTTAGGGGTGGCTGGGTGGCTCAAGGGGCTAATGTCTGTGTCACGGCGGCGATCAGTGCCGCCAAGACGCTGTGGCAGGAAACCAGGCGGCCGGCCCTGAGTAAACCAAAAACTCGGCACTTTGTCAATAACACTGCCCGAAAGAGGAGGACACATAATATAATAGGCGGATTTTTGGGCAATTGTCCTTCCGTTACACTTACGTGGTCTATGAACATTTTTTTAAATGCTGCCTGTTATATATTTCACGTATATTATTTACATTTGTGATTCTCTTTAGGGTCGTGTTGTTGGAAAATGTGTTAAGTTTTTCTTTGATTATCGTGCTTGCACAGGATTTTGCCAGAGCAGTATCGCGTACGTGTGATTAAGCGCGATTGGGGTTCAAGGATCGGGGGTCAAGGTCGAAGCGTTCACGTCGCGATCCCTGTCAAGTAATACTTGGTATTACCTGCGAGTTCTACCAAACACTTCAAAGCCGAGCTGAAAGACAACGATGTTCAGAAGCTGACCATAGCGCTTCAAAAAATCGCAAATAAGAAGAAGCGCGATTGGGAAGTCGCGCGAGTTGATTGTTGCGCAAGTTACAATTTGAGACATTTCATATTTATTGCATGTATGTTTACGTATTGTTCTCTAGCACGTGTCTTGGAATATGCGTTTGTACAAAGAATATGTTAAATTACAGCCGTGTCAGTAATTGCTCTCAAGAGCAGCTCTTTCAGGATAGCCTTTGTGAGCATTCCTCCTCTCTCATTCGCGACGTTTCACAACCCACGTTGGAGGCATCGTCGGGACGAATTTATTGTTTCCTCCCCAGAGAGGTTACCAGACTAGCCATCCATGCAGTGCTAAGACATTATGAATGTTTCTAGCCTCACGCCCAGTTCGACTGGCTCGCTTGGAGTGATTATGAGGGTGGTGATGGTGTTGTCATCGCATCGCGGGAACTTCTATTCATCATCGCGAATGACGTGGGCCGAACAACTACTGGGAAATCATTGCTCACGCATCGAAATAGTACTTTCTGGATTTGCAGGCCATCAAAGAGGGAGAGTAATATGTAATCATTGTGGTGTCTCTATATAGATATTGTTTGTCTGAATCTTTTAATTTTACATTTCTATAGAGCAGCATGATAAATTTACTATCTTAGCATTAACGTGCTAACATATGCGCCTCACAGAAAGAAAGCTTTACCCGAGTCAGTTTGATTCCCGCCTCGGGCGCCTTTCTGCGTGGAGTTTGTGTCTTTCCCGTTGTTCTGCGTGGGGTTCCTACGGGTTCCCTGGCTTTCTCCTAAAACTAAAAAAACAGTCATTATTTAATCGGCTGATAACATCTTAATATATATGAAAGCAGTGTCTGGCGGTTGGCACCAGCTGACCGCGTGGCTGACCCCCCATCCACCACCCCCCTTGCGGTTTCCGTCCACGACCAGACAAGGAATTTGCGCCCAGCGCAGTGTGGTTATTTATTAGCATAATCGTAAATTAGCTTTTTCATTCGGGCATAGTATACTGTGTGTCAAGCAATTACGAGTGTGATTTAAATCTAAATCATTTATCCACCTCTTTTTGATCAAAGGCTCGTGAATAGCGTGGCGTCGGACGTGCCCGGGCGGTCTTTCGTCCACGCTGCGCCGCTGATTGCGCATTCACTGTTGCTTATGAGTCATTCCACCGGCGTAAATACAAATATTCCGCATTGTAATTTTTTTTTATAGATAATCACCTTCACAGCGACACACCACGTGTGTTATTAGGACACAAACATTTTGACTGTGAGGTTTGCTAATATGAAGAACTGTTGGAAAGGAAATGAAAAAAATGGGTCTCACCCCCGAGGTTGGCCCGGACCGAGATGGAAGGAGGAATGGGGTTTGGGGGGCGACCGACCAACCCAGCAGTTGTTGTTTGTCGTAAGAATGTGAAATTCTTGCATTTGACGCAGGACTGCCAATGCAAATGATCAAAACCCATAATTTGAGCATGGAGACACTCAAACCAACATTAATATTAAAATACAGCTTAGCCATTTATTCCATTGCAGTGTTCATAATGGTTCCATTCAATAACGATAGTCATCTTATTTTGAGCGTAATGTTTATTCCGTGAACAATCACTGCTGCTGCAGCAGGAACATTAGCACTGTTTGTAGCACATTGCCACTGCGTTTAATAGATTTCGCCTATGGTTTTGGTTATGGCTAAAATATTTTTCCAATTATTTGCACGTATGTGTGGTCATGATGACAATGGCCTAGCAAAATTGGTTTATTATGCAATGGACTGGCTTGAACATTTGTGAGCGGAGCACCCAATGGCTGGCTAAATGCGCTCACTGACACGTGAGCACATACGTCTCTGCAGTTTCCATTATGAAGCACCATTTCATAATGCTGCGTTTCTAACTGGTCCGTTTGAACACAATGAGGACTGTGCCACCACATTGCATCCCTGGCATGCGTGCAGCATGGCCACATATGAATTGAAATTAAGATAAAAATTGGTCGTGGTGCATTTTCGAAGTGTATAGCCTGTGTCTTAAAAACAGCTTGTGTGGCTTCATCCATCACGAATACATTCAGGCAAAGTTAAAATGCCTCACTGCGCGATTGAGCAACAAAGCAGATGCACTCGCAGTCTCGGCTGGTGGCCCTCGGTGGTGAAAATTCCACGTTTTCATCGTAGGGCCCGAATTATTCACATACTAGATGCCGGATGATTCCACTTTTCTTTTGTTCAAATTGACCCGAAAATATGACGTCACAATAAATGTGTTAAAATTCCACATTCTAACGGTGGGAATCCAGCTTTTTCGAAGGTCGATCACTGTTGAATTCCTATAAAGCCCCCGTTTATGGTTATTGACCCTGGGAGGGTGAGTCGTTCTGGGAAAGGGAATATCTCATCTGAGGCGTCGCCACATTGTACTGGTGTAGGTTTTCACGGCTCGATGCAATGACGGTTGCTTTGCAAAGCCGTTCTTTTCAGAATAGCCGTGTCGAGCACCCCTCCTGCCTCCTTCGCGACGTTTTGCCTCTACGCACCGTGGGCCGTCCCCGGATTAACGGCGACTCGTGGCGGAGCCGCACATTGATCGTCCGTAAGTGTAATCGGAGGCGGGCATCGGGGCGTCAGTGTGTGGGTCTGGGAGCGGACGCGGCGCTGGTTCTCCGTCCGCATCGATCCCTCCGCGTCCTCCGTGACGGGGCCATAATTCAGCTTCCGCTGCCCTTTATCAGTTATCAGCGTTTCACACTCCACGGCGCCCGGGTCATTAACGGGGACATCTTTGCCCTGGCGACGCTGCCCGCCTGCCGGCACAATGGCTGGGCCCCGCCTCGTGATGGATTTGTTCCCTTGTGGAATTTTCAAAGTAATCTTGGAAGACGACAGGTGAAAGTGCGTATAATTCCATTGCTTCATTAACGCAAACGCGTTCGACTGTTTCACGTTGAAGAGAATTTTTTTTTTTTGCTCAAATGCAAAGTGCAAAGTTGCTAATCATATTACCTGAACGTTTTTGAAAAAAAAACTTGACAGTTATTATATAACGTAATTAATAAAGTCGTGCGGGTCAGTTTTTACGTCTTTTTATCGTCCCCGGGCCAATGGTGGAAGTTCCATGTTCATATTATACAGACATTTGTATTATTATTATTAGGCCGGCTTGCATTTGGTTTAGAGTGTTGGACTTACATTTACTAGGCTGTGAATTCAAAGCGTCCTCCCATTTTCAGGCTCGTCAACAGTAATCACTCTAGTCCGAATTGCATCACGGAACAAGCAAAACCTTGGAGTTTATCACAGGTGTGTCCAGGAATACGGTTGAAAATTTGAAGGCAGAAATGACAGCTGCTCTACAGAGCATCTCTGAAAAAACACTCGCTGCTGGAGTTATGGAACATTTCAGTAGTCGTCTGCAAAGGTAGACGTCTCTTTGACACTGAACCAATATGTGCTAGGCGTCAAAAATTGTAATAACGATAATTAATAATTCTTAGTGTTGTACCTCTTAACGTTGGCATTGCAGTGATCCTTCGGCTGGAGAACTACCACGTGAATTATGAGAATCCGAAGGGTCTGTGATGTGCTGCTAAATCTTATCATGCACACAATGGCATTTACAGAAGCACTTCCACGGAAAGAGGAGCGCATTATGCATGAGGGCACACTGTGCAGCGGACAGGTTTGATTAAATGTTGTATGGGTAATATCTCTTTGGGTCTGCTCTCTATGACGCACATTCTAATATACTGGCACTCGATACAAACTTAAGTAAAGAGTACGTGTGTGGGTGTTGTGTGTGTGTGTGGCATGCTAGTTTGTATCTGAACCTTCTGTGTCACCTCATACTACAATAGCAAATACTGTTTAAATTGTCATGCGATATAAATTGTGTTTATTATTACTTGCAGAGTAACCGCCGTACGGGCGACCTTGTTGATTACGTTTGCTGCGTTTGTTCCAAACAAATGACAGGATTGTAAATGTAACACGAAGGCTTTCGTGACCAATGTTGTCCATAGTCTAGCTCTTTTTATGAATTAGGTCACGTAAAGTATATAGGTGTCGCAAACCCGTCTCCACCAGACACAGCCAATCAGTAAAGGGTTGTCCCGTGAACAAAAACGTGCCAATTCGTTACTACTTCAGCACACCGGTATGTTGGAGAGCAAGCCCACAACATTTACAATGACGGTACGACGTTTCGCTGATAGTTGCAATCAGCTTCATCAGATCCTTGCTCCAGTGTGCTCACCATCACCCAGTGATTAGAATATTGGAACTAATATTACAGGTTTAACAAAAACAATTGCGTTGAGAAATTATTAAAAATCACAGCGGTCTCCTTGTTCAGTCTGTAGTTGTACATTGCTCAAATTCATCAGCAGCCTTGAGCTGATGGTGAAATTCCACAGTTTTATGGTGAAGGCGATTCTGTCCATAACATAGACATTATTGACCTCCCAGAAAGTTCTACTAATGTTATTGACCCCCAGAGGGATCATGGGCTGGCTATGATATTGCCCCAGGAGAACGATGCAATCATTTCATATTTCTTCCTTTTTCCAGTCTTTTGTTTTTATCACCCCTTCTATTCCGATTGTCCCATTCGATGAGTGTCCTGAGAATGGCATCCATTCCGGACTTACCTTCTGACACCAATCGTCGTGACGGATGACGATAACAACCAGCGGACAACCTGTGTGCATGTGTGTGCCGTCCCGATGGACCCCTTTTTGCATGGCCACTGAGCAGCGTTCCATTTCGCTCCGCGTTCAACGGACGATTTGCGCTGCGACCCTCGTCTGATTTAAAGGCCCTCGGAGCTGTGCTATCCCGGAATGAAGTGGAGAGCCAAGTTCTTATATGACGATGATTTTGTGCAGTCATTGGTGACGGGGCTGAGAACATCAACCGACTGCACTTACGAAGCTGATTTAGCTCAAGTGACCACCTGGAATTCAAAGCCAGGTTTTTTGCAGTCCCTGCTGTTCATTGCTCGGTGTTCAATTACATTAGTCACCAAGGAGAAGACATTAGTCTTCTGAGTCACCATATATATAAAGAAAAAAGTCAGTGTCTTTCCGCTCGAATGACCACTGGGGTCGCGTTCCCGACTATGGCAATGGAAATTCCACGTTCCCATGGTGGAAGCCAGTCACACATCGTTGATTTTCCATATTGTCATGCTCAATTTATCAACTCCTTTTTTACACATTACTGTTTCTTTTTCTGTGTGCTGATGTATGTTCTCACAGCTCGATGTACGAGAATTGCTCTCCGTTGCTGTTGGATAGCCGCGTCGAGTGTCCCTTCTCTCTCCTTCGCGACGTTTCGCCTCCCATGTTGGAGGCATCATCAAGCGTTTGCTGTCTACAGTAAAAAAACGTGTATTTTTACTTCTTCGCATTTCACACGTAATATTGTTCACCAAGCTGTCCTAATAGGTTTTCACTGATAGCTGAGAGAGTGTGGAGTGTGTTAATTTAGGCCGTTAACGTAAATTGGAAATCATGTTAAAAAGACGACATCCAATCACCCAATCGGCGCATGATCCGATATACAGGATGGTCCAAATGTCATGTGACCCTCATTTCATAGAGTTCCTGGTTCGTGATCTTTCATGAGCCCATATGCTCACTACAAGCCATTCTGCAATAGTATTGAACTCACATCGGCCATCCGAAATACATGCGGTTTATTTAAAACAGAAATGTATGAGCAAAGTAAAAACATGTTCGGGATCAACTAAATGGGGGTCACAAGACATCTGGACCACCCTGTAGATCGGGCCGCGTTCGAGTCCAAGCTCAGCTGGTCCGATTTACTGAACCAATCCTGATTTCGAGCCGCAAAATATCGTCCGACCCAATACTGAAGTGAACGGCAGATACGCCTGCTCGTGGTTACCCGCTTCTTCTTCTTCTTTGCGATTCTTCGAAGCGCGATGTTAAATTACAGTTTCCCATTTTCT
>JAZEWU010000017.1:7599326-7614650 GCA_036362915.1 Geotria australis | reverse complement strand
GCCCTCTCACAGATAATTGAGGGGTCATGGGAGTTTGCTAATCCAGTCTACATTTGTTTTGTAGATCTGGAGAAAGCCTATGATCGTGTGCCCAGAGATTTACTGTGGAAGGGGCATCTGCATCTGTTCAGCTTCTAGACATCGTTGTCTTTCAGCTCCTTGGCTTCGAAGTATTTGGTAGAATTAGCAGGTAATACCAAGTATTACTTGACAGGGATGGCGACGTGAACGCCTCTATCTTGATCACCATTTATCCTCATGATGTGTAAACATTTTAATACAACATAGCGCGTTGTTACGACAGCCTATTTACAAGAGAGCAGAGGTTCCGAGTCACTCAAACCAATCAAACCATGGCCCTGTGACTGGCCAACCTCTCTTTACATCGTGTATGTTATTGTATTCTCACGTATGATGGTAATATGTGCTCCAGCTAAATGCTCATGTCGAGGGCTGCTAGTTACAAGAGGGCTTCAGAAGATAATTCGTGAAGTTTTGCTGTTATTCCTCGTCTGTTTGAGGAGCACAGACCACAGTGGTTTATTAAGTGGCCCACAGTTCGTGCTGTATGGCCACACTTACTACTGTAGCGTATCTCTATTTTCCCTTTAAGGAGGAGATGAGCGCATCGGCCCGTTGAATGCCCGGGGCAGTTGTGTTTGATGAGGAGAAATGTCAAAGCAAGGAGGTGTTTATTCTGGACATCCACGCTGTTCCACTCTGTCAACCAGCTCGTCTGGATCTGGGAGGGAATCTAAGATGGTGACAGCACCGCAATCCCACAAGGAGGATTGGGACTTTAAATGGCGGCGAGGTGCATTGTTGGGGTCTCAGCTCATGGGTAGATTTTCACTTGTGAGAACATTTGTAAACTCCGTTTATGTTTTAATGCCTCTGCAAATTTGAGTTGTCAAATTTGTCATTGGTATTTAAGGGTTCTGGTTACCATGATGGATTAACACGACCCCCAAACCAAGCATTGAACTTGCAACCTTTCACTCGTTAGTCTAATTATATGGCCACATTGGCACTAGCCGGATAATCTTGCTAAATCGTTCCATAGTGTACCTCGAAAACCCCTTTACCGCTGCGATGTGCAACGTACACATTACTTCCAAACGCCCGATGTGTATATTTGGAAAATGTAATTTAAATCAAAATAAAATTGCAAAAAAAGCCCGAAATGAAACATGAAACCTGCAGTCAAAGCACAGTAGCCATGCATTGCTTCACGTTAATTTATTTTTGCATTACCTGTGTGATTTTTAAAACACATATGCACCGACATCATTTCATATAGCGGAAATGTTCAAGTGGAATTCTCTATTACACCGCGTGCATTTATTTTGTGTAAATAGTGGCGCGAGCTGACAGTTCGGCACGTGCCGGCAATGGGTGGGCAGGTGGGTGACGCACATTCTGTCCGTCAGACTCACGCACCGTTGTTCTTCTTCTTCTTCTTCTTTGCGATTCTTCGAAGCGCGATGGTTAAATTACAGTTTCCCATTTCCTTACACAGCCCCTTGCATTTTCATTGACCTCCGCAAGGTCTTTTGAGCTGCAGAGGTTCGGTAGTAGAACACAGACAAGGCAGTGTTCCATAGTATGGCCTGCTTCTCCACATTCACAGGTGGTTGGGCCGGTCTTGTAGCCCCATCTGACCAAAGCATCTTTTGATCGTCCCGTTCTAGTTCTCAGGCGGTTGCGTGTCTTCCACTGAATCCATAGTGCATCTGAGCTAGGAGGGAATTATTCAGCATGTGGGATTCCGTTGTTGTGAAATCAGGAGACCACAATTGTTATTGTTGCCGGTTTAACCAGCCGCTATAAAGGTTGACCTGGTTAGGGGTTTCCGAGCAAAATCTTCGGCCGGATGCACTTTCTGATGCCAACCTCTTTACGTCGGAGGGTCTTCGGATCAGAATTTGTCAGAACCTCCAAGCAGACCTATTCAGCAAGGGAGACCCGAGAAGGAGTGCTAGACTGCAGGCGATCATGCTCTGGGCTTCGTTGGCACACAAAAAACCCGTCCACCACAATAAAGATAGAATCCGTTGAAGCGTGCATAAACACTCATAAATCAACGCCTGAAGATGCCTCCAACGTGGGAGGCTAAACGTCGCGAGGGAGAGAGAGCGGTCGACATGGATATCCAGAAAGGACAGCTTTGAAAAGCAACCATCGTGCATCAAATGAGGTTGTTTGGTCATTCTGCAAAGGGAGTGGCGCACAAGCACAGTTAACATGTAAACATAGAGATCAGACTCACGGAGTTAATACGAGTTTGGAGAAGCCACTTACCACCATGGCGCCTGATGAGAATTGCATTTTCTAAATGTTTTCTGATGACCAATATTTTAAAATTGGCGCATGAATTGTTACACAATCAGTAGCTATTGAGTAACAAACAAACACTCGTGTAGGTAAAGACGTAAAATTGCTACCATTTACGACAAGAAAACACGTGCATTTTTTTCATGTGTATACTGCTAATTAGTTTTGTTAATTATGCTTTAAATTGATCTTTGAGTGTGTCTTTTAGACTAAAATTAGCTTCATGTGTGGATGACAGATGTGTAATGTAATTGCTAGTAACGGTGCCCCCCAGTTTTACTTGGAAAGCAATTATTTATTTTTCGGGAGATTAATGGGAGCCTTGATTATATTTAGATAAATCTCCCTAGTGTTCCTAAGCAAACAGCGTTTTGCCCAAGTGTTTTACAAGCAGCATATGCTGCACCAATTGTTTGCTAATCACTGCAGCCGTTAAGCTTTTTTCCATTTACAATTACAATATGTTGCCCTGAATTTGTAAACAAGACCACGCGTACCTATTCGAATTCGATTCGATTCCTTACGAAGCGTGATGGTGATATAACAGTTTCCCATTGCAACAGGTTCTTCTTTAGTTGCAGACAGCCCTTCAACATTTAGAGATATAATAGTCAGTGCTGGCCTTAAAGGCGGGCATTGGCCTTTCTTCTTGCTCCAGACTGAGGGGCTTCTGGCATCTGTTGAGCTTCTGGACATCGTTGTCCTTCAGCTCCTTGGCTTCGAAGTGTTTGGTAGAATTTGCAGGTAATACCAAGTATTACTTGACAGGGATCGCGACGTGAACGCTTCTACCTTGAAACCTATACGTGTAGGATGGCACGGCGGCACAGTGAGTAGCCCTGCCGCGTGTGGTTACTGTGGTGGGATAAAGTGTGGGCACTGTCACCAAGATGTTTGTTCACCGTTAAAGAGGCGCCTGAACCCCTGCTCTAGAGGGTATCTGTAGAGCTCCCTCCAGTGGAGGCCCTTCCACCAACAGTGGCTTGAGCAAGCAATCATTTAGATAATCCCGTTAGTTAGAAAGTTGTGCGATACTGTAGTTTAAAGGACGCATGGTTGTGAGAAATGCTCTTAAGAGCTGCTGTTTCGAGTCGCCTCCCAAGTTGGAGGCATCATCGGGGTTTTTAAACATCGAGCCGTAAAAACCTACAGCAATGTATATGGCTGTGATTTAAAATTGTGGTTACTTGTCAGTTCAGCCTATCACGATTTATTCAAGTTCAATCAGATCAGGACCGTTTTACGGAAAGTGTCCATCCTAAAGATTGTTCCCTACCATGGGAATGTTGGAATATTCACATCTGACTCGGGATCATTAATGGATATGATCATTGCCATAGTGCTCATTTGTGTAGGGAGACACCTTGATTTTTAATATGCTGCAGGTTTGTGCGTGTTTTATTAGAATAGAGAGACAAAGGCGGCCGGGCGTGGTGCTGCCCACCCACCCACTCGTGCGCCGTGCTGGACTTTACAGATGCTCGCTTACAGCACTTGATTCTGGAGTCTGTTAAGTCTATAAAGGGGCATGGGGAGAGCATACAAACTCCACAGCGAAATGCACCCGAGCTGGGATTCGAACCTGGGACCCTCTTGCTGTGAGGCGGTAGCGCTACTCACTGCGCCACCGTGCCCCCCTTGGCACTGCAAACTATTCATCATTAACAATAATAACAACCACTTACCTCGATTAATGTGTAACTGAAATTCCTAATTCCAATACCTGTTAACGGACATTAACACTTGGTTTTTTTTTATCAACGTGAATATTTACGACCTCATTACAATGAATGATAGTGCCGCGGTATTTAAGACAGCGTTATAAATTGCCCGTATCACGCGTGCATCCTGCCCCGTGTATATTTCAATCAGCGCGCGTCGCGATCAATCCCTCTTCGCATATTGGGTCCGACGCCGTGTGGCCACATGTAGAACGCAATCTAGTCGCCGATTCATCACCATTACGCCGGGTAACGCCACCGGGCCCTCCCACAGTTCATTGGCGGAGACTCCGCGGCACTCTGCACCTCGAGGCTGTGAAGCGACGCACGGATTGCGCGGGTTGCCAGCGGTTAAGGAGGTTCGTGGTTCGAACTCGGCGGGCAGCCCTGGTTATAGCCTCGGGCGTACCAGCCGTGCAAATGCGCCGCCGCCTGTGTCACAGTGGACCTTGTTGGTCCTGTCCTGACGTTAGACGTTATTGGTCCGTTATTCCGGTCGGCGAGCCTTCAACACTCTGCGTGGCCTTAAGGTGCACCTGGCTTGGCACAGGCGCCATGGTGAGGTCACCGCCACTGAGTGGCGAACGGCAGTGGTTGTTGTTGTTATTGGTACACGGACCCCGTTCGAAAGCTGCGAAATGTGCCGTGTTACTTGCAAATCACTCATTTAGAATTCAACGTGGAGATATCACTCCCTGGTGGAGGACTATAGCTGTCCGTGAAACCCAGCGCATTCATAATAGCCCCATAGATGCGTTACATTCGTTGCATTACCTTCTGATTTTATAGAGAGTTTATGTTTGGTATTTTGCACGTTAGTTGTAACGCAAGAATCCCGCTTTCACAGATTGCAAGATCACCGTGTATTTTCTGCTGTTATAATACACATCTAGACAACTAAGAATGGCCCAAATACCCAATGTCATAAGTTATTATTCGAGACAAATTTCAAAATGGTAGCGATTTTTCATAATAATAATAATAACATTTATATAGCGCCTTTCACCCGAGGGTCACAAAGCGCTGCACAAGGCTGTGGAGAGAACGACATGTCAACAACGACAGAGAACGGAAAATCAGCACACTTAGCCTCTTTTGCAAGATTGCAATACCCTTCTTTCATGAAGGAAACAAAAAATCACGACATCCATTCCACTGCGCACACAGTCTGCCAGAGATAATTATCCAATCTCTGCAGAAGACTGCATTTCAGTAACAATGTACTGGCGGTACATTACCACGTGCTGTGGGCTTTATGTTGAAACTGACACAACAGAGATTTTCAAAAGAATAGTTCACCGCTGGAACACCTGCAATCCCAAAAAAAAATGGTTCTCTGTTGTTGTTGACATGTCGTTCTCTCCGCAGCCTTGTGCAGCGCTTTGTGACCCTCGGGTGAAAGGCGCTCTATAAATGCTATTATTATTATTAAGAGCACTGGGCAGATATTAGCATTTAAATTTGCCAAACCACAATGCCACACACTGAAAGCCAAAAGGCAATGTATTACGAGTCATAACGCCACAGGATTCGAAACATATACTTGCATACTGCCTTGGTTAATTATTGTGAGAGTAAAAATAACAGAGAACGTAGTATTAACTAAATAACTAGCAAGAAAGGAAGAGGACATGTTATGCTGTAGATGCCGGCTGAGGTGTTGTTATTAAAAGTTGGGCCAGAATGAACCGACACATTTCAGACTTATGGAAACATAAATGTTTTGGTTATTTGTGGGCCACACTGTATGAAAACATACATGACGATTATAATCGTGGGTGCAGGTTTGTCCCAACACCCGACACATGGCTAAAGCGTAAGATGGCCAGTGGGGGAGAAAAGCAACTGAGTGGCAGCCAAAGGAGGGAACGCACCAACAGACGTCCGTCGTGGAGATGGAGCGATGAGGTCGATCCGCGTGTTGGCGCCGAGTGGATTGCGGCATTGCGAGGCCACGAGTGACGGGTGACGACTCGAGAAGGCCTTCAGCCAGCAGTGGATTTTAACATGTGAATGAACACCGGTACATTTAACTTTCACAGTCACATGTGTTTAATAATTACGTGAAACAAAATGAGCGTGAGATAATAGAGAAAACGTAACAAAAACTAGCGTTACACGTTATCGTACTGATTATCCATTCAATGAGTGCATTAGCAATTTATTAAACATCTCTCAGCCGATGAAAATTGGCCACGTAATAGCTCAAATTGTTTTGTTTTCACCCCTATGTGGGGAACCTCGGGGCTGTGTGCGGCTATTCCCCGCTGCATTTGAACAATTACCCGCGCGTTACACGATACCACTCCCTGCATCCTAATGGCTGGGTAAAGCCACGATGCCTTATTACAACTGCATTTGTCCAAAATGCCCCTAAATCTGTGTATTCCACAATGCATTTTATTATAAAACGTGCATTAGCCTTATTTTTCAGCCTAGGGGGATAGGGCCTGCCTCTGCCACAGAAATATGGAATTCCCATACGTTTTCGCGGCTCGACCTATGAGAATTATTCTCAGGAGCTGCTCTTTCGGGATAGCCGGGTGGAGCGTTTCCCCTCCCCCTTTCGCGACATGTCGCCTCCCACTTTGGAGGCATCATCGGATACCTGTTGATGCCTGCAAACGTCGTGAAGGAGAGAGGCACCAAGCTGCCTCGGGCAGGACTGAGCTCGCGGATGTTACGCCTGCACCACCGTGCCGCCCAAAGGTGAGCTCCACCACACACAGCACACAGTTTCAAACCCATTAACCCTTTCCAAACGTTCTCCCCTCAGTTTGGCCCACCAGTAGTGACCTCTCTGTCCGCGCGTACATCTTAACATCCTTTTCTCTGCCCCCAAAAGTGCTGCGAATCAAACTCCTCACAGAGGAAGTGATTTCTCACAAATGAGCTGCATTATCCTCCGCCTTCATCTCTGCGTGACCGTACAGGAACGTTCGGCCCCATTAGCCCAGCGTGACATCACGGCAGTGTTCTCAGCACCCATTCACCCCCCACCCCTGTCGACCCCCACGGGAAGGAATGTCACCGAGTTTGACATTCCCTGGGATTTAAACATTTCAATTTTGCCACAAGCAGTTTAATCCCACATCTTCTTATCTGACTAGCTAGTCATTTGCGGTGCTATTATTGTCTTTAAATGCCATCCTTGTCTCGCCATCAGCGTGCAATAGGAAGTGATTTCCGCACCGTGTCATCACCGGAGGAGCCACGGCAGATTCCACGCGCAGTTGCGGACCTTGGGCTCGATTGGATGGTCGAAAATAACCGGCCTAGCAGAATATAAATTTGGATAATGTCCTTTGTAATAATATTTCTCCACCAGCAGTTGGAACAAATTAAAAGTATTTGTCCTCCGAAGCTTTTTCCATCATACTTCGCAGGTGCGAATGTCACTTATATGTTTAATCTTTTGAGGATTGTTCTTGAGAGCTGCTCTTTCGGGATAGCAGTGTGGAGCGTTCCCTCTTCTCTCGTTCACGACGTGTCGCCTCCCACGTGGAGACATCATCAGGCTTCTGCGAAGTGGGAGGCGTCTTTCTGCGTGGAGTTTACGTGTTCTCCCCGTGTCCGCGTAGGTTTTCACCGTGTACTCCGGTTTCCTCCCACAGTCCTAGGTTAAATGGCCTGTTGACCAAATTTCCCCCAGTGACATGCGATGGACGGATAACGGACAAATGACTGAATGAGACTGTCCTACATGGGTAAAATGGTAAACATAAATACACAATAAGAATTGCTCTCCATGGGATAGCCGTGTCGAGTGGCCACACCGAAGGAACAGCTACGGAGAGCAATTCTCATGCGTGGTGCCGTGAAAATCTACGAGTGCACAACAGTTAGTCGATCTGCAGTTTCCTCGTGGTGGGGTAAAGTCTAGGCAGGTCCACCTCTTCCAAGGCATCAGGCCACGTACCTTCTAGAGCAGGGGTTCTCAACCTTCCGCACCTCAAGGCCCACTTTACCGACTTGAGTCTGGTCTTCACAGATCACGAATAGGTCGCGCTCGCGGCCAATTGAAAGCTCGCATCCCGCCGGTTGCGAATCACGGCTCTAGAGCGACTCTCTAGTGAGCTGTCTCTTCTGCCAGCAGTGGCGTCGACGGACACTTGCGGGGCTGCGCATCACCTTCCTCTGCACGGACGCACGTGGGAATGTGGGTTTGCTGCCCTTCTCTCGGGGGCCACCCGCGGTGCTGAACGCAGCCCGGTGCGACGCTCGTTTGAGCTCCGAGTGACTTTGACGTCGTCGCAACGGTGCCGCCGACGCAACATTCTCTCCGCTGGATCGTAGGGAAGGGCGGGAGTGCAGCAAACGGAGAGCGTTCGGAATTGTAAATGGATAAAACGCAGGGTTCTAATTGTGTTAATGTCTCTTCGGCGGTCAGACTAATAATGTCATAATAGAGCGCTGATTAAACCGCGCGCAATCAAACCGATGCCTGCTGAACGTAATCGATACGGCTGTGGTTTCACGTACGAAATGTTTTTAAATTATTATTTAAAGGGATACGTGATGGGTCAAGTAAAAAAAAAAATCTGTTTATTTTATAATTAAAAGCTTTAATGGAAAAAAAATAAACCCTGATAAGGCGGCTTTAATCTCTTCCGTAAATAACCGTGGAAACCTGCTACTCAAAATTTACCGTAACTCAGCGTGTAAAAAATGTAAATCGGTTGAGAAATTGAAATCATCTGCTGTAGCAGTAGCATTTCCAAAGCACTGGCTTCCTTAAAATAACCCGAGTGCCGACTTTGAAGTTTTCATGCGAAAATCACACCTTTATTTTTATTGAGAATTGCTCCGCGTAGCTGTTCTGTTCTGTCGAGATAGCCGTGTCGAGTGCTCCTTCTCTCTGCTTTGCGACGTTTCGCCTCGCACGTTGGAGATACCATCAGGCGGCATCCAGAACACGTTAAGAACGCCTGCTGATGCCTCCAACGCGGGAGTGAAGCATCGCGATGGAGAGAGAAGGAACACTCGACACGGCTATCCCAAAAGAACATTTATGGAACGCAATTTTCATACATCGAGCAATAATAATAATAGCGTTTTATATAGCGCCTTTCACCCGAGGGTCACAAAGCGCTGCACAAGGGCCACGAAGAGATCGGCATATCAACAATGAAAACCAAAGGAACAAAAAATGCTTAAGGCTGCTTCGAATATACTGAAAGGTCGTGAAACTGGCAATCTTAAGAGCGGAAAAAATCTGCCAGCGTCCCCTAAGATAGCCGTCACTTCCTTAAAGACAAACACGGAGGGAGAGAGGGAGGGGGAGACATAGGGACACAGAGACAGGAAGACAGACAGACACGAGGGGGAAACAACGCCAATCCAAATCAAGCAATCAACAATGAAGCACAAGAAAACACACATAGACACACGCAACAGCAAAGAAAAAAAAACGCATGCACCCACAACAACAAAAACAACTTCCACACGCGACACCTGGGCAACAACACGAGGCGAGTCGAGGCAAGGCAGGGTTTACACGAACGGGGCCAGGAGTAGGCCGCACAAAACAGACACGAAAAACAAACACCAAAGTTACAAAGAAACGAACCACCAACCAAAAAGAAAAGTAACGGATGAAAAATGACAAATGTACAACAATTTATAGCTAAATAAATACGATTAACACGGAGCTCCAGCCCACGCGCCCCCACGCGTGGGCTGCAGCGGCACACATGTATGCAACGAAAACTTACATCAGTACGTTTAATATTAGTGTTTTTAAGAGACTGGTGCACGAGCCACTGAATTCTCGCGGCGACTCAGTAATCGTTAAAGGAACGACACAGGTCTCGTTCCCACCGGGCGTCAAATCAAACGTTTAAACGTTGCAGACGCCGGAGGCCAAAACAAAAATCACTGAAATGAAATGATGCAAGGGCGGCACGGTGGCGCAGTGAGTAGCGCTGCCGCCTCACAGCAAGAAGGGCCTGGTCCGATTCCTGGCTCGTGTGCCGTCTTTCGGTGTGGATGTTGCATGCTCTCCCTTTGTCTGTGTAGGTTTTTCGCGCGGTACTTCAATTTACTCCCACAGTCCAAAGACATGCTGCTGCCTAGGTTAATTAGCATGCTGTCTAAATTTCCACCAGTGCCCTGCGATGGACTGACATTCCATCATGGGTATGGCCCTTATTTGCTCCATGTGTCTAGTTCTCTGGGCCCCCCGCGACCCTGTATGGGATTAAGCGTGGACTGATAATGAATGAATGAACTGATGGCGATTTTAATTACCTTCCAACATTGGGCATTTTTTTTACAACAGCAAAATATAGCAAGAGACACGTATTTGATGCGTATTGATCTCCTATAGCTAATCTGGATGAGAACACGGGACAGAACGATGCGTCGATACATCAGCAGAAATTGATTCCTGACCCAGTTAGCTTTCTTTTCACAGCTGTCGAGCACAGGCCCCAAATGCCGAGCGACCGGAAACAAACGGCACTCTCTACGGAATAATAAGTAAGAGGTAAAGCGTTACTGGATGTAAACAAATGCAGTAAGACCGGGATTAGAGAGACGATGGGAGGGAGTTGATTGGTGCGACAGGGTGTGTGTGCAGTGGTGACATCTGCACTTCAACAGAAAGCAAGTCTTGCCCGACGCGGTTCAATTCCCGCATCGTGCGCCTTTCTGAGTGGAGTTTGTGTTCTGCGTGGGTTTCCCCTGTTTTCCTCCGGGTTTTCTGGTTTCCTTCCACAACCAGAAACACTCATTAATTAATTTGCTGATATAACATATAAGACGCAGTGTCTGGCGGGTTGGCGGCGGCTAACGCGTAGCTTCACTCCCCCCACGCAACCACCTCTGCAGGTTACCTCGCGCAGAAAGATAACCGAGCTGGAAATCGACCCGCCTCGGGCAGGACCTTCTTTATGTGATGCACACCACCCTGCCACATATTTTTCTCCCATCTTCAACTCCGCCACAAGAATATGGAATTTCCACCGCTAGATCAGGAACTGTAAACAGCTATGAACGTTGAATAGAGGCACTTGTATGCTTAACACGAATTGCTCAATAGTCTTTAAACGTGTCCACAAAAAATAAGGCCTAATTAATTTAAATTCAATATAAAATCTAGGAGAGTTTTATCGTGCAGTTGTCTTGGTAAAATCCTTCAAATCAAATATCTGCATGCTTGCCAGTCATTGATGACATCTAAAACGAAATGTGATCAAAACGCCTGATATAACTTTCACGAGCACTTATTTAGATTTACAAACCGCGCAGATAAGAGATGCATTTCCTGCACAGGCTGCAATTCATTTCTCAGTGTAAACCTCACAGCAAGTCCTTGGCTCAACATTCACAAGGGTGCATACCAAATCTCGCTCCCCGAAGCTGCATTAACGCCACACGAGCTCCCTGCAATCATGTTCCTGCCTCTTTATCGGGGTGGCACTCACCTCGGATATGATGGAATAATCTATATATAATTGAGTAAGTGTTTGTTTGTACGTGTGTCTGCACTGGGGGTGCCTGGTTCGCATCATTCATAAGTCCAATGTTTATTTGCACAACACCAAGGCTGTTATGTCTTGTTGCGGCTTTACTTGCCACTTATTGATTACTCTTTTGAAACTTCAAAAAGCCAGCAATGTTCCAAAAGGGCATCAGGCAAAAATCCAGGTCAAAGCACAGAGAAGAGACACCAGAAGAACGTGTTACACGCTTGCGTTGTCCTTGAGCTGGTTGCCTTTTGGCAACATTTGGTTTCACGTTTGATTCAGGATAATTAATATAGGAAGCATTTCTTCGGAGTGTGGGAGGAAATCTGAGTAACCGGCGAAAAGCCACGCAGACATGGGGAGAACATGCATACTCTAGACATAAAGGCACGCTAGCCGGCCATCAAACCTAGGACCTTTTCGCTGTGAGCAGCAGCGCTAGTCACTGGGATTGGCTCTTCAGCGGTGCGGAATAGCAGCGTGCCATCAGAGATGTAATGCTGTGTCCGATCACACACCTCTCATGGATTTGTCCAAATTACATGCAGCCTGTCAGGTGAACTGCCAGGACAGGTTGCATGCAATTGAGCGCGTTTAATCTGCCAAGCAAACGTCTATAATTCAAAGCACTCTATTCAAACTCGTGCCAGCAGAAAGGAAGACGTTCATCTCACCCGCGTGCATTACATAAACCGTGCGCCTCCGATGCGCTCGGTCAATTGCAGCGGCAATTCGAGTCGAAGCAATGCAGCCCCTGAGCGTCTGTCTCTGTGACACGGCAGTGGGATGGACACGCTGTGCTCAGGGATGTGTCTTGGCTAAGTACAGGATTTGCAAGGTGTCGTCGTGTCATCTTTTGAACTGACACCAGAGCGAGCATCTTTCTGGAACTATGGGGACCTGGTTCTGCCAGTATACAGATGATGGGAAAACAGATTGTATCCTTCCAGGCTATAATACAGGTGTTTAGATGTTCAGACACCAAGTAATCAAGTTTGCAATGACCACACATTCCTGAATGATGTACAGGCTTAAGTGGTTTCTGACGCTAGCTAAAATGTGTTGTCCACAAACATCATCGTGCACGCATTCCACCGAGCTTCCTCCTGCTGCTGTGCATGCTGGGTCTCCCGCACGTGGATGACAAACGCACGCTTGTCCTCGCGTCTGTGACGTATGGCGCGGCCACGGCCATCCGTTATGGGTATGGCATTGCCTGTTGCGCTGTCTTCTTAAAGGAAAAGCAATGGATTAAAAGGAGGATTCATGCTGGGGGAAAAAACACACACACAGAAGCATCTTCCTGTCTGTGATGTATGAATGACATTAAGAAACAAAAAACGCAGTACAGGCGTTCCTCTCTTAACGGATAGGATGTGTTCTTGAGGCTTGTCTGCTAAGCGATGAATGCGTTATGAGAAGTCATTATGACATGGTTCATTATAACTGTCAAGTATTGATGATTTGAATACTATCATAATACGGTACTATTACTAGTGAGAACGCAGTATAATAGTTAAAATAATACCCTAAGCTTGTTTATAGACAACGTATGGTTCGCAAGAGCCTTGGGAGTGCAGTGCAAGTGCTATTCTTACTAATATAGCATATTTATTCGTGAATATTTTTTTATTCTCCGATCGAAGAAAATTCGTTGGCTGAGGCTTCGTTAAAAGAGGAATGCCTGTATATCGTAAAGTTAAAGTCTAGGACTTATGCAAAACTAGGTCAACTATAAAAAAAAAAGATGTCAAAAAAATACTTTTTAAAAAGCTACTTATCTTTCCAGTAGAATTGGTGTTCAGCCTCATTGACCAAGCCAAGAGGCCTCGTCTCTTAAGTTATATGAAACACAAATTGCCCAGTCCATTTAACAAACGCTTGCGTTGTGGGAGAAAATCTGAAAAAAAGTGCGAAAGGTTAGCGGACGTGTGATTAGCCCAGCACGTGTTATTAACTGTCGTGTCATTTTAATGTCACGCATCTTGGTCACGTGCAACTTGTTTGATGGCATGACGGACAATATTACAACCGCATAGCACTTCACGATGTGGCGCCTAACTGAATATGTAGACGTGCTGATGCAGGTTTTCACGGCTCCAATGTATGAGAATTCCTCTCAAGGGCTGCTATTTCGGGATGGCCGTTTGGAGCGTTCCTCCTCTCTCCTTTGCAAAGTTTCGCCTCCAACGTCGGAGACCATCGTCAGACGTCATTTATTTAGATGTCTGAGGATGCCTCCAACGCGGGAGGTGTAACGTCGCGAAATAAAGAGAAGGAAGAAGGCTCGATACGGCTATCCAGAGAGAATTTGTAGACGTAATTTTTATAATGTATTAACCGGTACACAGTGGTGTATAACAACAGTGGTTGTCCTGTTGAGAGGTTGTCCGCTGCCAGTTAAATTCTCCACATCCGGCTCAGCACTGCCAATAGAGATGAGTATCGCCCCATGGAGAGACACTTTTAGAATCATTATCAGCAACCGTTTAATCCGCAACAGTGTGTCAAGGGGGCCGGAGCCTATCTCGACAGACACAGAGCGCAAGGCAGGGCTACACCCAGGATGGGACAGCAGTACCTTCAGGGCGAGACACTTTAGCTTTTTTGGATAATGCATAGAACAGCGGTGTACGTAAAAGATGCAACCCGCAGCATTCCGTCTGCAAACTGTGAACAAACGCGCGGCGCCAACACATCGCATCCATCAGTTAACACACAGTGATCTAACGCGTTCCCAAAATAAGGTAAAAAAATTGTAACGATTAATGGCCGCATTTGTTTTCCTTTCTTTCACATTGCTGTGTTTGTCTCGTGGACAAATGAAGCAGGTGGGTGTTTTCAGGAAACTGCCCGTGACCCCATAACCGCATCCATCAACCTGACCAATGGATACGTAATGTTTCAAGCGGGTAGCGTGATAGGTTTTGAAAATCGAATGCGCTTTCTTTCACCCTCCTCTCCCTTTCTGTTTCTGTGCATTTTTCGGGATGTGTCGAGCGGCTCTGCGGCACGACGAGTTGTCAGAACACACACCTTTATCAACCCTCACGCCACAGCGTCGCAACACGCTCTCCGCTTCACCACAGCGGGGCTTTGCGAGCGATAATGTCGGCCGAAAATCATTTTCAGCACGGGGGATCAAGGTAGAGGCGTTCACATCACGATCCCTGTCAACTAATACTTGGTATTACCTGCGAATTCTACCAAACACTTCGAAGCCAAGGAGCTGAAAGATAACCATGTCTAGAAGCTCAACAGATGCCCGAAGCCCCTCAAGCTGGAGCAAGAAGAGAGGAGAGGCCCAATGCCCGCCTTTAAGGCCAGCACTGACTGTTATATCTCTAAATGTTGAAGGGCTGTCTGCAACTAAAGAAGGACTGTTGCAAAACTATGCAAAGATTATCATTGTGATCTTCTCTGCCTACAAGAAACCCACTGTGGACCTAAAAACCCTCACCCTCGTGTGGAAGGTATGACCACCCTCATAGAAAGACCGCATGAGAAATACGGAAGCATCATACTAGCAAAAAATGGGACAATCGCTGAATCAGCATCAAAGAGCGATAAAAACGACATCGAAGTCCTAACCGCTGAGCTCCGAGGAGTTACCATTACCTCAGTTTACGTACCGCCTACCACACCCCTAGAGATGCCTGAAATACCATCATCTGGAAAACCGAAGATTGTAATTGTAGATTTTAACAGCCACAACACGCAATGGGGATACGCCAACAACAACGCAGATGGAGATGCAGTAGAAGCATGGGCTGAAAACAGCCAGCTTAATCTGATCCACG
>JAZEWU010000017.1:7541532-7564718 GCA_036362915.1 Geotria australis | reverse complement strand
CCTAAGCCACACGGGTACCACACGAACATTATTATTTGTATCCACGCGCGTGTTGGGGGGGGGGCATCGAAAAGCTTTTGAAGGCGCGCGTAACGCAACTCCAGCCGATGCTAGTGGCGCAGTGCGGCGGTGGCGGCAGCGGTGGGATCCCGTGGCGTACCTCTCGGTCCTCCAGCAGCCGCAGCGTGTTGTGGCCGCGGTGAAGCAGGAAGCTCACCACGTCCTGGTGGTTGCTGGACGCGGCGTACTGGATGGCCGTCTTGCCCTCCTTGCACTCGGCGGCCGGCGAGGCGCCGCTCTCTATCAGCAGCTGCACCACCGGCAGGAAGCCGGCCTTGGCCGCGAAGATCAGCGCCGTCCAGCCGAGCTGGATGGAGCACCCGGGGACGAGAGACGGACGGAGAGCGAGACGGAGCGGTGGGGAGACGGGGGACGAGAGACGCGTGTCAGCAGCGTAATTAATAAGCGGGAAGCATAGCCGAAATTAGACACGAAACGCCCCGGCAGCATCGCGCAAATTAAACTCGCGCCGATGAAGAATTCGAACCGGGGCAGCCCCGGAGTACGCGCACCCAACGCTCGCCCTCATTAATTATTTGGCCGATAACATCATAATATATGGGAAGCAGTGTGTGGCAATATGGCGCCGGCAAACCGCCTGGCTGCCTCCTCCGCCTCTCTGCGCTTTCCTCGCGCCTCTGAGTCGTTCTCCCGTCGAATGAATACCTTCGACATTGAATTAATATGTGCGCGTTATAAATGTAAAATTATTATTATTATTAAGGTAGAAGCGTTCACGTCGCGATCCCTGTCAAGAAACACTTGGGATTGCCTGCAAATTCTACCAAACAGTTTGAATCCGAGCTGAAAGAGAACGAAGCTCAACAGATGCCAGAAGCCCCTCAGTCTGGAGCAACAAGCGAGACCAATGCCCGCCGCCTTTAAGGCCAGCACTGACTATTATATATCTAAATGTCGAAGGGCTGTCTGCAACTAAAGCAGAACTCGTTGCAATGGGAGACTGTCGTGCAACCACGACGCTTCGAAGAATCGAATCGAACGCGAACCTTGTCTACGCCGTTGATCTCGGCGCCCTGGCCCAGCAGCACGCGCACCATCTCGCAGTGGCCGCCCGACGCGGCCAGGTGGAGGCACGTGCGGCCGCCCTTATCGCGCACGTGCAGCTGCGACGCCGACTTGCTGAGCAGGAGGCCCACCACGGCCGTGTGGCCGCTCTGCGCGGCCAGGTGCAGCGGCGTCGCTCCCTGCGGCGGCGTCATAATAGCAATAATGATTACAGCATTTTATAGGGCGCCTTTCACCCGAGGGTCGCAAAGCGCTGCTCAACGACAGTAAAAAAAAACCGAATAAAAACCAAAGCAACAATTTTTTTGTAATGAATAAGGTCCGGCGTGAACGAGCGGCACGGTCGGAGACAACGGGCGGTCGGTGTCGCATCAACAGGTGTCACGGGACGGCTCTCTTGGTTGCGCCGGTTCGTTCGAGCGGTTGTTGTTGACAGTCGCAGGAATCCCCGCTTCCCGAACTTGCAGGTTTACCGGGTATTTTTCTGCTATACCGAAATAACAGCTCTGAAGAGCAACCGTCGTACTAATGTACATGTAATATAATCTGAAGAACTGCGCATTCATCACGAGAACTTTTTTAATTTACGTGTTTTCTTATTTTGCATGTACATATTATTTCAAACAAACAACAACTACACCGTCAGGCCGACACGATAAAAACAACGTGCAACGCAGTCGCATGCAAACTCGAAAAAAATACCAAACCGTCACGCGATCCTTGACGCCCACTGCGAAGCACGGGCCGCACGTGTTTTCGTTTGACACTTATTAATCGGGGCGGCCGCTGGGCTCGAACCACGACCGTCTGCGCCAAGCCGCACATTCGCTTGGTGCTCGGCCAGGTCGCCGGCACGGAGCTCCGGGTGCCTCCCCAGGTCCCGCGAGGAGATCCACAATAATGTGGGAAAATGCCTCGCGTCTAGCCGCCCCATTCCTGTGGAACGCTCGTCCCTCAGATCTTAGCAAAGCCGACTCCCTCGTTGCCTTTAAAACTGGGCCCCGCAAACACATTCGTGAGGGTTTTTACGGCAGAAATCTCCCAGGCAATAACTACTGTTGATTCTGTCACGAGTCCAACGCGTATGTTCTAATGGGCATTCCCGCACGCTGCGTATGGAAATGCTCTCCTGCTCATTGTGTAAACTCGTTTTATAGTATTGGATACCGGTGGCGTTTCTCGTATTACATATACAGCTGAGAATCTGAATCTGATCCTGGCGTTTGATCCTGGCGTTTGCTCATTGAGACCCGTTTGTGAACTGCGCACACAATGCCTGCAGGCGGTCGTGAGTGCGTAAGTGAATGATGTACATTTTAGTGACGTTCTAGAATAGCTAGAAAGCTCGGAATTGTCTCAAATGTACTGTGGGAGCCTATACATACAACTAGAAGCATACAAAACCAAAACAAATACTTTCCCACCTCGGTATAAAGTACAGGCCAAATTACTTTGAACTTTTTATTTTCTCGACATGGCTATCCTGCAAAGGCATCTCTTTAGAACAATTCCTCATACCAGGTCCTGTAATAGGCTTGCAGCAGTGGCATTAAACGTTTATTGTCATCATTAGCTGATGTCTCTCGTCTATCAGGGAGGTCGGCAACGCGCAGCACGCGTGCCGTGAATGGCACGCGAGTTAACTGCTCTGCTAATTTCTAAATTATTACTGCCGAAAGAAAACTTTGACACAGAAATAAAAAATAAATTCATCCAGTTCATTTCCGACGTTACGTTTAGCGTAGCCAGCCTCTCAATAGCAGCAGGCAGATCCGTAAATAAGAGGTGTATAGGTGAACTCTCGGCACGCTGCTTCCGAAAGGCCGCAGACCGCCGATCTCGCTCCCGCGCACGGACCGATCCGGTCGCTCCGTCTCCGCGTCGCTCCGCTCACCTGCTGGTTGGTCTGCGCGTCGGCCTGCACGCCCGGGTAGTTGAGCAGGAGGCGCACGAGGCCCTCGTGGCCCGACTCCGCCGCCAGATGCAGCGGAGTGAATCCCGACTGCGACGCGGAGGGAAGAGGGAGCGCGCGATCGGGCGGCGCCCGCGCGGGCATCGTTAGTGGCGCCACGGTGACATCCGCGCCTCGCAGAAAGGAAGTTCTGACCCGAGGCAGGTTCGATTCCCGCCTCGGTTCCGCGCGGAGTTTGTGCGTTCTCTCCCCTTGCTCTGCGTGGGTTTACTCCGGGTTCTCCGGTTTCCTCTCAAAGTAAAAAAAAAACCTAATTTGGTCGATAATATTATGATATAGTGGCTCGCGGGTTGACCGCTTGGGTGGCTCCCCCACCCCTCGCTGCGGTTTCCTCGCTACGCCTCCGTATCGGTGTCTAGTCCGTGACCAGGCGTGAAATTCAAGTGCGTAATAAATTGTATTATTCTACTCGTATTCCTCATCCCGACAGGGCTGGACATACGGTGACTTGCCTCATCAGCCTTTGGTGCGCTTTTCCATTAGTGGTGCCGAGTCACTGTGAAGTATAACAGTAGATCCGTTTTGGCTCTACTGTTAAACTCAACATTGTGTGCATGTAACTGGGTGTTTGTGTGCGTGTGTGCGTGCGTGCATGCACGTTCTCGTGCATGTCTGCGATCAGCATGTTGGGCAACGATCGCCGCCGTACCTCGTGTAAGTGCTCCTTGGATGACGACGAGGACATGTCCAGAGACGCCTTGGGAGGCTGGCTCTGGACGGTGGCCGGCACCTTGGTCAGCATCTCCCGCACCATGTCGATTTGTCCAAAGTGAGCCGCCACGTGTAAGGCCGTCATGCCGGTCTGCGCGGCGCAACGCGCGGAGTCAACGTGGCGAGTCAGCGTTTAAAAATAACATTAACAGCTGCTCTTAATGTCTGCTCTCTCGGGACCGCCGTGTCGAGCGTCCCTCCTCTCCTCCTTCGCGGCGTGTCCGCCACCCACGTTGGAGGCACCGTCATTCAGAAGGCCGACGATGCCTCCGACGTGGGAGGCGTCACAGATCACCTGTCGTTCGCACCCCCAGCCCCTGGCCCTGCTGAGCGGCCAAGCCAGATTCAGACACATTCTCGTGAGGGCGGGTTGTAACCCGATTCGGTTCCGGCTCGGCGCGGTAAACAGCCGGTGGAAAACCACCCACACCGTGCCCAGCTCAGGCGCGATGCGCCGTTCTCCAACGCAAACGCGAATTCCTATTGAAGCCGGTCGTTACGCTCAGCGCGATGCGGAAACTCGCCGGGAGCGCGAACCGCGAGTGCTGCGTCGATGTCGACGGCGAAGCCTCACCTTGGTGCTCGTGGCTTTGAACGACACGTTGTCCTTGACGGCTTCCAGCACGTTCACGTGGCCGTTCCTCGCGGCCAGGTGCAGGGTGGCCATGCCCTCCTGCAGCGCCACCACAGCCGTCGTGACGTGCCGGCAGAAAAACGTCGAACGGTGTTTCATTTTAACACGCAATAAGCACAAAACAACGGAGCCGAAATAAATCGGAGGAAAGCCAACCGCGTCGTAGAAGACGGAAAGTGCGCGAACGTTGGTCGCTGTTTGAACGAGATAAATGTAACGAAAGTTGGCTCGGATAAATTTACTTTTAGGAAATCGTTCACGGAAAGATTAAGTTGCCGAAACTTCACAGTGGATACAGGGTGTAAACAGGATAAGCGCAACTCAAAACGTTAGCCTCGGGCCTGTGTTTTGTTACAAGCGACAACCGAAAATGACAATTCTGTTCGCGTACGAAACTGCTTCTTCATTGTACTCAACTTTATATAAAGCTTTTCAAGCAATCGCCGGTCTGTGAGTTAACACTTTCAACTCACAATAGTCATCTATTCTCCAAGTGGCTGCCCACATTCAATGCAAAATCTTAGCATTGTCGGAAACTGCGCCGCGGGCATTATCGCCTCGTGCCACGTGCCCATTTAACCCTCTCAGTAATGCGCTTTTGTGTTTAGACATTTCCATTAACGGACGTTTACAAAACGCACACAAAACGTCCGCTCCCTACCGAACAGGCAGCTGAACCAATTCACGGCTCCGTTATATTTACACAGCGGCCGCAACGCAAACATAGAGGCTTTTTATTATTATTATCATGATCGGCAGGGTAGCGCAGTGGTAACATCTCCACCTCACAGAAAGAATGGTCTTGCCCGAGCAGGTTCGATCCCCGCCTTGGGCGCCTTTCTGTGTGGAGTTTGTGTGTCCTCCCCCTGTTCTGCGTGGGTTTCCTCCGGGCTCTCCGGTTTCCTCCCGCGACTTAAGAAAATACTCGTTAATTAATTGACCGATAACGTCCTAATATAATCGGGAAGCAGTGTGTGGCGTTATGGCGCTGGCAAACCACCTGGCTGCATCCTCCGCCTCTCTGCGCTTTCCTCGCTACGCCTCCGAGTCGTTCTCCCGTTGAATGAGTACCTTCGACAGCGAATGACTACGCGCGCGTTGTAAATGTAAAAACTATTCTTATTCATGTTAAACGAGTGGTTAGTTGTTCGAGGTCACCGAGCGATGCGTGCTCACGCGCGCGCGTTCGTCTAAACCGGCGGCCATCCCTGTGACGCGTGCTCACGTACGGAGTTTTCTTCCGACGCGGCGGCTCCGGCCGCCAGCAGCACCTTGACAACCTCCGCGTAGCCTCCGGCGGCGGCCAGGTGCAGCGGCGTGGAGTCGTTTGTCTGCGGCAGAGGCGCGCGGCGAGCACGGCGGGTTGGCGAGGACGGGCAGGCGCCCTTACCACCGAGAAGCACCCAATTGTGCCGCGTCGCGAGGTGCGGCCCGCTAGGTTCTGGTTCTGACCGACAGTCGTCGCTGACGGAACTAAAAAAATGAAAATTCTTGTTTTCGGTTATTAATCGTGGAAAAAATAATGACACGATTTCTGACGCGATGGAATTCCACGCATGGCCACAGACGAGACACGGATACGGATAGGCGCGTCGTAGCCGCGGGCGTTGCAGGAAAAAGTGGGGGGGATGGAATCATGTTTTTGTCAAAGTGCGGGTGTCGCAACATATGACATGAGACTACCTCAGGAAAAAGTGGGGGGGATGGAATCGCGTTTCTGTGAAAGTGCGGGTGTCGCTGCGACGCGCCTGGATACGGAGACGCGAGGATACCGCAGAGAGGCGGCGGGCTGGGGAAGGCAGCCAGGGCATCCGGTGCCAACATTCGCCACCGGATTCGCCAAGCCCACCGGCACGTCGCCCCCCACCGCACCTTGTTGCGAGCGGAGGTGACGCCGCCGCGGTTGAACTTGAGCAGCTCTTTGACGACGGCCACGCTGCCCTTGCTGGCGGCGATGTGGGCGCACGTGGACCCCGACGCGTTGGCCGACGTCACCAGCTCGGGCCGCTGCTTTAGGAAGAGCTTCACCACCTCCGAGTGGTCGTTCTCCGCCGCCAGGTGCAACGGCGTCTGCCCGTGCTGTCCCGAGCGCAGGTGGCGGACGAGTGAGCGCGGGGAGGGGGTGGGTCGCTAGCTCGGTTCCGTTCGGGGGGTCAACGGCCGGCCGGGGGCGGGTGAAAGCAACTCGAATTTTTTTACCACTGTGGTCGAGTTGCTCCGTTTCGCGGCTGCGTCGCTCCGGAAAGTTTACTGTCGATACGCTGTACCGGACTGGACCGTCTTACTTTCGCCTCTGGTTAACGGGCAGCGCGAGTCACGTCCGCGTCCTGTGGCCTCCCTAGTAGCGATGTTTACACACCACACCAGGTACTCGTTTGAGGCTGAGTCGACCTATAGGAGGCCCAGGGTCGGTGCAGATAATTGTCACTGGTGTTGGCCGTAAGCGGGAATCGAACGCTACTGTTCTCCACTGGCAAACAAGAGTACGCTGTCTTTCAAGCATTGATCTAGATTCCGCACCAAAAGATGAGGCCTAAGACCATTTCATCCACTCTCTTTCTTGCCTATGCACCGTATTCCGAAGAGTTCACCCAAAGGACATAGGTGATGTTGGCAAGAAACTGTACCCCACTTAGAGTAATGAAATACGATTGCTTTCTAGAAAAAAAACCCTGCTATTTATCCTGATAAATATCAAGAAAGACTTCTTGATTAACTTATTCGATCAAAGCGCGCCTTTGTCCACACATTGAAACTGGCCAACATACTTTCACTGCAAATGCATTGCCCTTGACAAGCTTGCCAAGGCCTTGTGACTTCCAATGTAACCAGACATAACATCGATGCGGCTGAACAACGTGACAAAACATTACAGCGAATGGTTTGCAGCACCGTCGAATGCCGCACAACCAAATGCAACTTGATCTCAAGTGTCCCAGCCCGTGTATAACATTGGGTGTGTAACCGACACCACTGCGTAGGTTTTTGCAGTTGTTCTCAACGGCTCTCTAATGTGTTTCGGGGTCGTATATCCGACTAAAGACCGTTAGCGTCAGGAAGGGCATCCGATCGTAAAATTCTGCTCCGATTCCCCCTCCATTGGTGGGCAACCGACCGAGCGGTTGTACGAGTGAACGCTGTGTGAGTGACAGTGAGTGGCGAGCGCTCGTCCGACACGCTCATACCCACAATGTCAGTGGCGTTAATGTCTGCGTTCATGCGCAGGAGGCTGTTGCACACATCCAGCTGCCCGTTCAAAGCTGCCAGGTGCAAGGGGGTTCTTTTGATCTGCACACCAACACACAGAGCGACACAGGCACGCTTCTTCTTCTTAGCGATTCTTCGAAGCACGATGGCCAGCCTCTGGACATCGTTGTCTTTCAGCTCGGCCTCGAATTGTTTGGTAGAATTCGCACGCAATACCAAGTATAACCTGACAGGGATCGCGACGTGAACGCAAATGCGTAACCGTGTGTTTTGCGGCGCAGCACAATCCATCAGGGATCCGACGCCGGGCAGGAACACGGTTAGGAACCGGTTCGCCCGCAGACCGAGCGTGAGTTTCGAGGTTTCGGTGGAAAAAACATTTCCGGCAAAACAAACGCCGCGAGCGTGCCTCCGCGCGGGGTTCGTCAGCGGCCCCGACTGACCAGCGAGAGGCCGTCGATGGCGGCGTGGTGCGTCTCGCACAGCTGCCGCACCAGGCGGTTGTAGCCGCGCTCGGCGCCCAGGTGCAGCGGCGTCAGGCCCAGCTTGGTCTTGGCGTTCACGAACGCCTTGTGCCGCAGCAGGATGTCGGCGATGCCCTCGCGCCCGTTCTCGGCCGCCAGGTGCAGCGCCGCCTTGCCGTGCTGGCGAGAGCGCGGGCGAGAGCGCGGGGACGCGCGGCGCGTTAGGTCAGCAACGCGGAGCGGCACGGGGCACGTGAACACGATAGGTCGGTCGCGTGGAGGTCATGGCGAATGTGAACGTGATACGTCGGTCGCGTTGGGCTCATCTATCCATCCACTGTCAGAAACCGCTTAATACTGTACAGGGTGGCGGCGAGCCGGAGCCCACCCCGGCAGACACAGGGCGGACAGCGGCGGAGCACCTCGTCGAACACGTCGACTCTCGCGTTGTTCTTCAGCAGGATGCGGACCACCTCGAGGTGCCCCTTCTCGGCGGCCACGAGTAGCGGCGACCACCCGTTCTGCCAAAACAAACGCCGCAGAACGCGCCCACGGACCGCTGCCAGTTACGGTTACGCGCGGACACACCCGCAGCGTCACCGAGAGAGACCCCTATCAGGAGTGCTGGACTCCAGGCCTGTTCACAAAGCGAGATCCTAGCAGGAGTGCTAGGGTCTCCCTTTGCGTGTGTTTCCTCCGGGGCTCTCCGGTTTCCTCCCACACCTCAAAAAAAAAACCACTCATTAATAGATTTACCGATAACATCCTAATATATCGGAAGCAGTGTGTGGCAATATGGCGCGGGCAAACCGCCTGGCTGCCTCTTCCGCCTCTCTGCGCTTTCCTCGCGCCTCCGAGTCGTTCTCTCGTCGAATTAGTACTTTCTACAGTGAATTAATATGTGCGCGTTATAAATGTGACATTATTAAAAATATATTATTATTATTATTATTCCAGACCTGTTCACCAAGGGAGACCCCTAGCAGGAGTGCTAGACAAGTGACGTAACTCTGGGGATCACTGAAACACTCAAACCCCTCCTCCACGATAAGATTACGGATCTACGAAATGCGGGAATAACGCTCCGTACACCTGGCTTGACCACCAGCGGCCCGGCTAACACCGCGCGTGTTCATCGCCACGGCTGGGCTCGTGCGCGTTCACACCGCGTGTCGGAGTCGATCCCAGGTCCCCGTGTGCCCGCGCGGAGTGTCACGGGTTTGTACCTGGTCGGCCCTGTTGAGCACGTGCTGCATCTGGTTGGCGCCGACGTGCTTCAGCATTTCGGTCAGAATCTCGGCGTTGCCCGAGCGCGCGCAGTAGTGAAGAGGAGACTCGCACGTCTGCACACGGCACCGCGACGGCAACAGCAACGACAACACGCGGCTGCACTGTGTGCAACAATACAACCTTGAACGCCAATACTGCAAATAGTCTAGGTAAAGAAATCGTAGGTGGTTTCAAGGGCCGCATATGCTATTTCCTTTTATTAAGCTTCTTCGACGTATTTCCGGGGATCAAGGTAGAAGCGTTCACGTCGCGATCCCTGTCTTGCAATACTTGGTATTACCTGCAAATTCTACCAAACACTTCGAAGCCGAGCTGAAAGACAACGATGTCCGGAAGCTCAACAGATGCCAGAAGTGCCTCAGTATGGAGGAAAAAGAGAGGCCAATGCCCGCCTTTAAGGCCAGCACTGACTATTATATATCTAAATGTTGAAGGGCTGTCTGCGACTAAAGAAGAACTTGTTGCAATGGGAGGCTGTCGTGTAACCGAATCGAATTCGAACTGGATGCGGGATTCCTGCGATACAACAAACGGACGATCTAGTAGTCACATAGAGAAAAAAGGTTGGGAACCACTGCTCTACGGTCCCTTTTTTCCGTGTCTCTTGCTACGGTTCGGAAGCCACTGCCGAGCGGCGATCATTCACCATTGAACAAGGAGTCCGGGAGAAAATAATTGCCGCCGCATTTATTCCCAGTACAGTAGCATAGCCTTGGGAATTTTACGATCTAAATAAAGCATGCCGTTGATTATCTGCACTAATTGGGGTTGTCTCTTTTGCGGAAAAGCAATTGTTGGCGATTAATTGAGCGTCGTTACAAATGAATTATACTTGGCCGTGAAGCACGGAGGCCATAGGTGCAGTTGGGAGGAAAGGCACAGAGACTGCCAGTGATATGCTAATATCTTAATCATAAAAACCTGAACGTGCCTCACACCCAGTTAAAAATACCGTAATGAAACCGGCGCACATGTGCACGTAATTGCAGAGCGTGGATGACTGACATGACTGGTAACCAAGCGACGGCTGTACCGGAGCCTCTGGCCGTTTATCAGTGTGGATGCTAGAATATTACAGTTGGCGAGGGAGCTTCAGCAACTCGGAAGCCTGGAGAGGCAATGTAGAGAGAATTAGGAAGGGGAAGCTTGCAATGGGTGGGTCGCATGGACACGATGATGCCTGCGATGTGGGAGACGAAACATAGCAAAGGAGAGAGGAGGAACGCTCGACACGGCTATCCCGAAAGAGCAGTCCTCAGGATTAAACGGTTCTGTGTCTGTCCGTCGCTCCAGGGCAAGAGGCAGTGGTACGTAGGTGGGTAGGTATGTTGTTAATCATAAAAATTAATATTGATAATTAGACATTTATAACGTGCGCATATTCATTAAATGCCGAAGGTATTCATTCATTGTCGAAGGTATTCATTCGACGAGAGAACGACTCAGAGGCGCGAGGAAAGCGCACAGAGGCAGAGGAGACAGCCAGGCGGTTTGCCGGCGCCAACATATTGCCACACACAGCTTCCCATATATTATGATGTTATCGGGAAACTAACTAATGAGCGTTTTTTTTTATTTGTGGAAGGAAACCCGAGAAGCCGGAGGAAACCCACGCAGAACACGGGCACGACACACAAACTCCACACAGAAAGGCCCCCTAAGGCGAGAATCGAACTGCTTCGGGCGAGACCAAATCTTCCTGTGAGGCGCAGGTGTTACCACTGCGCCCACCCTGCCGCATGTTGTACGTAGGCGAGCGGGCAGCGATGACAACGCGGGAGGAGAGAGGGAATGCCGCTCACGGTCCGGGTCGACGCCGTGATGTCGGCGTCGTACTGCATCAGCAGCTGGATGATGTTGATGTCCTCGCTGTCGCTGTGAATCTTGTCTTTGGTGATCTCGGTGGCGAGGTGCATCGGGGTTTCCCCGAACTGCAACACAACCGGACGAGTGCCCGCCGGGAAACCGTCACTTCGCGTATCGACGCGGGTTTACGCGGCGCATCGACGTATCTGGCAGTCGCTCCGGAGAGCTGCCCTTTTGGGATTGCTGTGGTCGAGCGTTGCTTCTCTCTCCTGCGCGACGTTGCCCGGCAAATGACCCCTAGCGAAACGTCGCCTTTTATTTACGATGTTTCGATACTCGTAGTCGCACCTTTCAGGAACGCACCCTGAAAGGTCGTGAAACTGGCAATCTTAAGAGCGGCAAAAATCTGCCAGCGTCCCCTAAGATGGCCGTCACTTCCTTAAAGACAAACACGGAGGGAGACAGGGAAGGAGGGTGAGCGAAAGGGGGAGACACAGGGACACAGAGACAGGAAGACAGAGAGACAGACACGAGGGGGAAACAACGGCAATCTAAATTCAACTATTAACATCGAAGCAAAAGAACGTAGACAGAGACACACGCAACAGTAAAGAAAAAACGCTGCAACGGAGTCACCTCGTTCTCCTGATGGACGCAGGCGACGGCCTCGGCGTGGCTCCTCTCGTTGGCCAGGTGGTTGAGGATCTCGCTCGCAACCAGCAGGTGGCAGTTCCTCACGGCCACGTGCAGAGGGTTGTTGCCGTCCTGGGGTCGCAACGAGGGGCAGTGGCGTGCAGAGAGGGGGGCATTCAATCAAAAGAGTGACATGAAACAGTCTCACAAGCATCACCCAACCTCTGCACGCCACTGACGAGGGGTCAGGCGTCATACGCGCGGCCAGTTGGTGGCTTCGTGAACCGACCGTCGCGACCGCTGGCTGTTTGTCTACTTGTCTGGTCGAAAAGCGGAGTGAGGGTTGCCTCTGAACGGCTGCTCTTTCGGGATAGCCGTGTAGAGCCTTTCCTGCTCTCTCCTCCGCGACGTTTCGCCTACCACGTTGGAGGCATCGTCGTGTTTATGATTGCACCTAACAATAATTATTCTGATAATGCAGCCAACGTGGGAGACGAAGCGTGGCGAAGGAGAGAGGAGGGAGGCTTGACCCGGTAACCCCAAAATAGCAGCTCTTCAGAGCAATTCTCATACGTTGAGAACCGACATCAGTGACCTGACCCCTAGCAATTTCCGCAACTGGCTTAGGAGCATATCTGCTGTATTAGACTTATCTAATCGACAGAGATTCGAAAATTGATACTGGATGACCGCTGAGCGTGAACTTCCGTGTAATTATTCACATTGCTGGAGTTTGATACGAGACACTGTTCGTTCACCTTGGATCTCCATAGCAGATCTCCTCCTTCCTTTATCAGGAGCTGCATCACCTTCAGGTGCCCGTGTCTTGCCGCAATGTGCAACGGAGTCTCGCCGTTCTGGGAAAAAGCAAACAATTCAAAACGTACGCGACTGTGAGATTTGGTCTCAAGAGCTGTTCATGAGACCGATTCTCAACGAGAGCCGTGTCGAGCGTACCTCCTGCCTCCTTCGCACGGTTTGGGCTCCCACATTGTAGGCATCATCAGGCTAGCATGGGAGGCGAAACGTCGCGAAAGAGAGAGGAGGAACGCTCGACACAGATGTCCCGGCAGAGCAGCTCTTGAGACCAATTCTCATACATCAAGCCGAGAAACCGTACATCAGTGCACATGTTTGTTGTGTGATGTGTACAGAGGCGACTTTTCTAACGGTATTTCGACGTGGATCATTGGACAGCACGGAAAGAAACAGGTGCTTGCCCGACCTCATTTACATCGAACAATAATCCTTATCACGTCCGTGCTCATTACGGGAGTTAATTGCCTGCTCGTACGAACTATAATTGCTACCGCAGCCGAATACGGCGACGTGTATGGCAATGAGTGGCCCACCAGCTTGCAGCGCATGGAGACGCCGCTCAACGGCTGCAGTTGAGCCCTCGGCTGAGCTGCGTGACCCGTAATTTTTATTAAACACCAGTGATTTGTCTTAAGACGCCGGAATACCACCTATTTGCCAAGTCGTGCATCACGCAAACTGCGCACAATTGGCCGTCTCGCGGCAAGAAGCGTTCCCGGATTCGAATCGCGGCTCGGGTGAATTTCCGCGTGCAGTTTACACGTCGTCCCCGCGTCCGCGTGGCTTCTCGCCGGGCGCTCCGGTGACCGCCGAGCCGCCTCGCAGCGAGTTCTGTTTAAGGAGGCCGGCGGAAAGGCGACGCGTCGGAGGAGAGGGGGTGTCGGCGGGCGCCGTGGTCACGAGCAACAACCTCCTGCTCGGCGTTCACGTCCGCGCCGCTCTTCAGCAGCATGTCCGCCACCTTCTCCCCTTCCTTCACCTGAGCCGCGATGTGCAGAGGCGTCTCCTGGGCCTGACGGAGGAACCGCGGGAGACGAGGAATGAGTCGGCGCGGTGCGCGAAACGCTCCGGCGCGTCACGCGCGTTTCGTGGCGGACTCTCGTTCTTTCGTTCATTCATTATCAGAAACCGCTTAATCCTGTACAGGGTCGCGGTGAGCCGGAGACCTATCCCGGCGGACACAGGGCGCAAGGCATGGCTATACCCAGGACGGGACGCCAGTCCATCACAGGGCACCAAGGGAAAATTAGTCCGCAGGCCAATTAACCTATGCAAGTTTTTGGACTGTGGGAGGAAACCGGAGTGCCCGGCGAAAACCCGCGGCTGATAATGCAACAGAAGACCAATGTGAGTAGCTGCCTGTGCCCGCAGCGCGTCTCGCAAACTAATGACTCGTGCAGAGAGCTTAATCAGGAGTCAAGTTGGATGAATAATCACACTCTACCGCTGTTTAATGAAAATTATGCGAATTAATAATTAAACTGGGGAAACAGCTTAAGGATAATTCGCACATTATCGGTTAATTTGTAACCAGCTGCGCTCAAGATAACAGCACGATACAAAGACGAAGATCCCCGTAAAGGCTTTAACAGACTGTTCGGGCAAGTGCTCTTAGACAGCGCCTATGAAGGTCAGCGCGGCACCGAGGGGGTGGGTGGCCAGCACCATCCCGGGCCGCTTCTGTCTCCTTAGTGGCGATGTTTACACACCGAACCAGGTACTCATTCTGAGGACGATTCGACCTAGGGGAGACGCAACACCGATTCAGACAATCGTCACTGGTGTTGGCCGTAAGCGGGTATCGAACTCGGGTCGTCGGGTTCGTGGAGCAACGTGCTAACCGTTACTCCACCACTCCCCACTATTATTCATATCTACACACACACTATGCGTGATGGGCTGCGTGCTGCACGTGTGATGCTGCATGTCCAGGATGGCTCACTGGAAAGTTGCTTGTTCCATCCCGCTTGGGTAGTGATTCAGCCCATCATGCTGCCAAGGGTCAATACATTGGTTACCACTTTGTGGGGAAGTCGACCGTAATTGTCCTATGGAAAAACCTGCCTCCCACCATGAGGCTGAGTCGACCTAGGGGAAGCCCAGGACCGAGTGATAATAATTAGATATTTATAACGCGCGCTTGACGGAAGAGCAGAATGCCCGTTGCGCCACGCTGCGTCACCTTGCCGCCCTTGAGGTGCACCTGCGCCCCGAAGCCCAGCAGCATCTGGACTACGGGCGGCTTGCAGTGCTGCACGGCGATGTGCAGCGCCGTGTACTTGTCTCTCGTCAGGGCGTCGACCAGGGCGCCCTTGAGCACCAGGGCCTTCACCACGCTCATGTGGCCCCTCATTGCGGCCGCGTGCAGGCACACGGCGCCCGCCTGCACACGCAACGCACGCGGCGGGGTCCGCTTCACAACTCGCTCGGTTTCACGACTCGGTCGCTTTCACGGCCGCTCGGTTTGTCTTCACGCCGGAAGGAACCGTTGAGCTACGCGGCTCTTTTCAACAGTTGTTCGGCGGGGAGCGGGGAGTTACAGCGGCACTTTAGTCAGGAGGACAAGTGTTAACTTAAGGCAGCGTGGATTTGGACTGTGGGAGAAAACCGGAGTACCCGGGGGTTTTTTTTATCCGAGTATTATTGAACCCTTGTTGTTGTGTTCCAGTCCATGTATATGCCAACAACGGGGTCTGAGATAAACGGCATTTCGATCCTCTCTCTACATGTCCTGTACATATGGCAGTATTGAGAAAAAAGTAAAGTTGAATTGAAAAGCCACGTGGACACGGGCAGAACGTGCAAACTCCGCGCAGAAAATCACCCGAGCCGTGAATCCACACGGAAAGGTACCCCGAGCCGGGATGCGAACCCAGGAGCTCCTTGGTGTGAGGCAGCAGTGCTGCTCACCGTTATGCTGCTTCTTCTTCTTTGCGATTCTTCGAAGCACGATGGTCAGCCTCTGGACATCGTTGTCTTTCAGCTGCCCCAGTCTGCATCGTGGTTTGAATGTTAAAGATATTTCTGTATTGGCAGTGCGAGTTGGTATTGCGTACCAGGGTCATGGTCCGACTTCACCAATTGTTCTTTAATATTTCTTACAAACTCGTACCCAACGGTGAATCCACAGAGCGACATGAGCCTGTTTTAAAACCAGTGCCGACTATAATTGCCTGTGAAGCACAGCGCCTTCGAGATAGCCCTGCGCTATATTATTGACGAAAACACCAAATGTACCCGTTATTTGATTTGATCAGACAGAACAGCGCGTGTAGGCTGGAAACAATGGGAATGATAATAACGCACTCTTAACGTGCAGCACCTGCCACACCGCGCCGTGTATCATTACACTGCCACGGTGACGGGGCTGACGCACTGTGAATAGCACAAAAATAGCTCCGCCAAGGCTTTGACATCACTAGTGGAAACGGTAGCAGAGCACTTATAATCTCAAGGCTAAGCCTTTCAATTATATTATTCCCCATTAACAAAGCTTCGGTCTCTTGGCAGATTGCCGGCGTGATACGTGGCCTAAATACCGAGATTAAAAATGAAACACAATTCTATCCCAATTGTGTAAATGGCGTTATGTTCGGAGACGTAAAATCCATTCGGATAAATCCGTTTGTGTTACAGAACGGCCCGTAGAAGCGGATATCACAGAGCCGCTGCTGAGACAATTCAAACGTCGATTTAACGGGCCTCTATTCAATGGACAGCTTCTTCTTCTTCTTTGCGATTCGTCGAAGCACGACGGTCAGCTTCTGGACGTCGTTGTCTTTCAGCTCGGCTTCGAAGTGTTTGGTAGACAGTGGAAGCAATGGACGCTGTCTGCCACTTTTGAGACAGCGGTCTGCAGTGGAAATAATAAGTTAAGTTTTTAGTGTTTTTTTTGCTGTTAGATACATGTACTACTCTGGATGAAGGTGTTCGTAATACAGGGTGTGGCATAAGTCGCTTCACCGATAACGATTATTTGATTCGCCGAGAGTTCGAGACGTTGAAAAATAACAGAGAACTGTGCCGCCGATGCGCTACGTGTTGTTCAGTGGTCCAGAGATGAAACACGTATGCTGCACCCTGTATATAGGTTGATATAAGATATGGTCATATTCTGTATATATATAAAGAGGACGCAGACACAGCTGTATTGTTTGAATGTTTTACACGTGTGGCGGCTTGCGAACTGGACGCTCTATGTAAGGCGTCTATTCGGTGTGTTAAGATCTTACCGCTTGTTTCATTGCCAGAAAGGGCAATAACCTCGTGTATATTTTTCTACAGCTGAGTTTCCAGAGTGATCTGTTTTCCTGGCTAAGACCGCAAACTGATTCACACTCCAGGTTCTGTGTAGCACTGGCTGCCGGAGAGCCACGCGTGACGTGAAACTGTACCTTGTTTGGCATGAGCAGAGGGACTCCCTTCTTCAGGAACATCAAGGCAGTGTCAGGGTGACCGCACATGGCAGCGATGTGTATCAGCGTGTTTCCGTCCTGCCGCAGGAAAGAACGTTACATTCCGCGCTGAAACATGTAAACACCAGATCCAACGCAATAAACACATAGCCTGTCACCGTTTCACATTTTTATAAGTAGTTGCCGTTTCAGCAATGCCTTGATTATATAACGCAGGCCTGTGATCGGCCTGAAGCGCTGCATAGCGGGTTCATAAAGATGTTCTTAGTGTAAAAATGTCAACAAGGGCGTCAAAGCAGGGGGCGAGGAAGAGTGAGAATTTCAGTAATGTTGAAAACGTGGTGGCAAGTTGGCTGCCGTTGTGGAATTTTAGACTTGGCAAGATTCGGTGTCGTTATTATTTGGCTAAACCTTTGGAGGGTTTTTATTATGGATTTGTTCATTGTGTTGGCTGTTTTGAGACTTGCTCTAAAGAGCTTCTCTTCTCGAGCGTTCCTCCTCTGTCCTTCGGGATGTCTTCTATTCAACGAGCTGCACCTGACACAGCAGCTGACTGTGCATCAGTAACAGAGATTAGTACAGGATTTGTTCGTCTCATGTTTACTGGTTATGAAATTATGTGACCGCAGCCTTACTCGATTGTAAAGCCATCATTGTCAGCCCCGCGCTGTACAAGGTGGGCAGAGCCTATCCCGGCAGACACAGGGCACGAAGGCAGGGTCATTATATCCAGTGCCCTCCCCTGTTCCCCCGCGAACGTTTCTAAATCCACCTCTGGTATGTACCATGCTGCGCACATTATGGTGCGCAGTATTATTACATTTCCACCTTCATAGCCTTCTCTACAAGACCGCCTTGTACAGGCCGCTTGAAACCGACCCCTGCAGAAAAGCACCGAATCGGTTCGGCAATTATGATTGATAAGGTAGTCAGTCGGTCGGTCAACTCTGAGCTTTGAGTATTTCTTCTGTCGCGCCAGAGGAAGAGGCAGTCGAGCCTGATGCCACTCGGTGTGCGTGAGCCAGAGGAAAGAGCCTGTGAGTGGCCTTGTATTAATCACCCTGCCGCTGCTCCACAAAAGGGGGAACTCTTTCACCCCGATGTGATTAATCGGCATCGCTTTTCCACTCCCTGTCTCCAGGAATCTAGACGCCAACAAAATCGTGCTTCGCTGCACCCGTGGTTGTCGGAAAGTTGGTTCGCTGTTGATTGGACGGATACCTGACCAATTGGGAGACGGCCAGGATTGTGAAATAATTGTACACAAGGAACTGGAAATAGTTAGCAAACTTCAATTGATAAAATCATGCTGCCCTAATGCCATATCGAATTCAATTGGCTTGAATGTCAACTGTCAGGTTAGAGATACTCTTCATGAAAATGTGTCTCCGTCTTGAAGTAGTTTGTCACGGGTCGATGTATGAGAACTGCTCTCAAGAGTTGCTCTTACGGGATAGCCGTGTCAAGCGTTCCTCCTCTCTCCTACGCGATGTTTCACCTCCCACGTTGGAGAGGCATCATCAAGCTAATTGATGGCGCCGGCAAACCGCCTGGCTGCCTCCTCCACCTCTCTGTTCTTTCCTCGCGCCTCTGAGTCGTTCTCCCGTCGAATGAGTACCTTCGACGGTGAATTAATATGTGCGCGTTATAAATGTAAAATTATTATTATTTTTAAGATGCCTCCAAAGTGGGAGGTGAAACGTCGCAAAGGGGAGAGAGAGAGAAACCCCTCGACACAGCTATTCTGAAAGAACAGCTTTGAAAAGCAACCATTAAAATTGTTGCTGACTTTCCGTTCTCTGTCGTTGTTGACATGTCGTTCTCTCCGCAGCCCTGTGCAGCGCTTTGTGACCCTCGGGTGAAAGGCGCTCTATAAATGCTATTCTTATTATTATTATCATGAATTTAGCCGTGAAAACCATCGGTCAGTACATCATTATGCTCATACGTGTGCATTTGATTAGCATCCCGCGCTGAGTGTGTGTGTGTGAGAGTGTGTGTTTTAACTTCCCCTAACGCAGTCAGCGTCGTGTAAAGCGAGAAAACAAATTGTCCTCTGCGCTTTGTCCCGCAGCGAGTCCATCACGGTGGTTTTACAGAAGCTGCCAGAAGTTATGCAATGCCTCCTCGCGCGGCAGGCATGAGAAAGCCGCTTGCTGGGAACGCTACCGGGGGAGGCGACTCTCTCCCCACGAGTCCCCACGACGAGCACGTCCTCCGCGCTTGGATAACTCCGGTGCCGCCAGAAGAAATTACGAGGCAAAACATTCTTCAGCCCTGGTCACCATTGTGCGTGGAGTCGCCATGCGAGCATTTGAACCGAACAACAAAAAAACCTCTCTGTCTTACTGAACGCTCAGGAACCACGGATTTTTTTTGTTCTGCTGCGTTTTTAATCTAGGTATAATTGAGCAAGTGTTTTTTTTTTACGTATGAATGTATCGCCGCACTGAAGGAACTGGGTTCGAATCCTTCACGAGCGCAAGTGTTATCGGCACAACGCTGAGGCGTTCATGTCCTATTTCAGCTTTGCGACCCACTTATTCGACATTTTTGCCCGGTGCAACTCGGTGTGTTACTGTTTGCTTTATTATTCTGGCTAAAGTTTCATCCTTGCACAATTCAATGCTGTAAATTCGTTGTATTACCTTCTGATTTTATATATTGTTTACGTTTGTTCGTTCGTACGTTGGTTGTATCGCAGGAATCCCGCTTACAGAGCTTGCAAGCTCACTAGGTATGTTCTGCTGTAATAACAAACATCTATCTATCTGGTGGAAAAGATAGGTGTGTTTTCAAATCGTGGTTAGGGGTTGACCCGGCACATTGTCTCTTCAAGCCAATAGAATAAGTATCACGTCGGCAATCCAGCTATTGTTTCTTCACGAAGAAAGTGGGCTCCGTGACAGCTAACATGGAATGGCCGTGGCTGTGTAGAGGCAGTGCACGTTGCACTGTTCCCATGGCCACACGCACCTTGGTTCTTGCAAACACGTTGGATTTAAACTTCTCGGTGAGAATATCCACAACTGTCGTGTGTCCTCGCTCGGCCGCGATGTGCAGCGGGGACCTGTCGCACTGGAGAAAACACAACGGGGATGAAGAATCGTGCGTGCGCATGGATTAAACCATGCTCTCAAGCACTGGCGTCTCCTCAAAAGATAGATAGATAGATAGGTGTTTATTATTACAGCAGAAAAATACCCAGTGAGCTTGCAAGCTCGGTACGGGTTGGATTAGGAGTAAGGAAGACGATGGGAAGCCGTCTTCCAAAATGCGCTTTCGTATTTATAAATAGTCCGTTTAGAATTGTGAGACCCTTTAATCGCTTTGATCGGTTTTTAACGAGGAATGTTTGTCTTTGGATAGGTCCCTTGTCGTGTCGACGTGAAGTACCTTGTCCACAATGTTGGGGTTGGCTTTAACTTGGTGGAAGAACTTGAGCAACACCTCGTCACCATCCCCGGCAGCGATGTGCAACGGTGTCTGACCTTCACCCTGCAGAACGCGCGATACAGCACACAGTGAAGTGAGTGTCCTGTCTTCCTCTGTATATGATGGAGCGAGTGCAAAGAGGCAGGGGGAGTGGCAGCCACGTGGTTAGCCGGCGCCAACATTTGCCGGCCACCGCGTCCTATGTACAACCGATGTAATCGGCCAATTAATTTGTATTCTAGCTACGGGAGCTAGAACGGGACGATCAAAAGCTGCTGCTTTGATCAGACGGGGCTACAAGACCGGCCCAACCACCTGTGAATGTGGAGAAGCAGACCATACGATGGAGCACTGCCTTGTCTGCGCTCTACCACACAACCTCTGCAGCTCAAAAGACCTTGCAGAGTTCAATAAAAATGCAAAGGACTGTGTAAAGAAATGGGAAACTGTCATTTAATAATAATAATAATCTACTTTTGTAACGCGCGCATTTTCTCCGGACGCGTTGCACCCGTTGATTCCATCACGCTTCGAAGAATCGAAAAATAAGAAGACGGGAAGAAACCGGAGAACGTGGAGGAAACCGACACAAATAACTGTGAGAGGTAGAAGGGAAACCTGAACGTGACCTAATTGTAATTGTGTGCCGGTGACCTACATTCTGAACATCGACGTTGGCTCCAGACTCGACGAGGAGTCTCGCCAGCTCCAGATCCTTTTTCTTGGAAGCCACGTGCAGAGCCGTGTCCCCGTTGTCCTGCAACAACAGCAACACCAACACGCACGAGCACTGACGTGAACAACTCAACAGCACTTCGACACACAGATACCAAGGGTTTTGTCAAAGGTGAAAGTAAGCCGGCCATCCGTACTAGATGCCCGAACCGCCTCAACCGGCTCCTCTCAATCCGAAGGAGCGGCGACTCTACTCTGAGGTCCTCCCGGATTTCTGCGCTATCAATGTTTACATTTGCAGCTAGGCAGAAAGCACCCGCGGCATTGGTTGGTGGAGGGGGGGAGAGCGCGAAATCGCGAGGGGGAGGAAGGAGGTCCGGAGGTTTACCGTGCGGTGGGTCTTGAGCTGCTGATCGGCGCCCGTAGCGAGGAGCTCCCGGCACACAGCCACGTTCCCGGCCTCGATCGCCGGGAACAGGGCGAGCGAGCCGTCCTGCCAACCACACGCCCGCGTCACCACCTGTACAGGGTCGCGGTGAGCCGGAGCCTATCCCGGCAGGCACAGGGCGCAAGGCAGGGCTATATCCAGGATGGGACGCCAGGCCATCGCAGGGCACCTGGGGAAATTTAGTCAGTACGCCAATTAACCTGGCAGCGTGTCTTTGGACGGTGGGAGGAAACCGGAGTGCCCGGTGGCGAAAACCCACGCGGTCACGGGGAGAACATGTACACTCCGCACAGAAAGGCCCCCGAGCCGGGATCTGAACCCGGGGCCTTCTTGCTGTGAGGCGGCAGCGCTACAACGTACGGCGCGCCACGCAGTTTCCTTCACTCTGGAAGATAGACGAGGAAGTACGCAGAAGCGCGGGGAACGGCGCGGAGGTCGGGGGAGGAGAAGGCAGCCACCCTGGAAGCTGGCGCCAACGTGCTTCAAGCACCGACATATGTCTGACATTGACAGTAGAAAATGCACTGTGAGCTTGCAAGCTCTGACAGCAGGATTACCATCGATGTGACAAACGAACACATTAACCAAGATCAACAGTGTATACAATGAGAAGGTAACGTAACGATTTTACGGTGTTAAATCGTGCGGCGATGAAACACAAGCCATACTCTTGAAGTAAACCAGCAACACACGGGACCAAAAAATAATGGCAGTGGCTTGAGAAGGAGGCGTTCATCCGGCAGTGGATCGAGCACGATGACGAGGTCCACGCGCGGTGTCACGGTTTGTTTACCTTGTCCGGCACGAAACGGGCATCCTTGCCGGACGCCTTGAGCAGGAGGAGGACCGTGCTCAGGGCTCCCGTGGGACGAGCGGCGGCCACGTGCAGCGGCAGCTGCTCCTTCGACTGAGGCGTCAGCCCATGACACGCAACAAGCAGAGGTCACACTCATGAGCGCGTTACATAGCTCTGGGCACCTTCTCGCCAGTCTACAGATGATGTGAAAATATAGCAGGTTTTTACCCTTTCTGGAAATAAGACAAGTGTTAAGATAATGAAACCCACCGGCCACTGTAGCTTTTACAAACGTGTCCTGGAGATCTGGGACCAGTCACTGCTTTTAAAAAGTCACCTCTGCACCGACTCATAACAAACCGACTGAGCCAGGCTCCGCGCCTCCGAATCAACGGCCACAACGCGCCCGGAGAATATGCACCGCGAGTTACAAATATATGTTATTATTAATGGAAGGAAATGTTACTACCCTACGTCCCTGTACGTAGTGGGGTTGCCACCTGTCCTGATTTCCCAGGATCGTCCTCCGTGTTTGAGACAGCTGTCTATTTACCCCATGCACGGTGTATCCCCGGTTTTTGTCCCTTCGAGACGGAAACCCTACCGCCTAGCTGTTTGAAGCGAACCACATCGCTCTCGACAGTACTTATCCTGCTCTCGTGGCGGCTGGGCGTGTGGGGGGTAAAAACTAAACAATTTGCGGTGCTCCGGTCATTCACAGCTCCGTGCAATCGCTACTTGGAATTCTCCCGATCACTCAAACGCGCCACAAGGGCTTTCGTAACGTGAGAGCAC
>JAZEWU010000017.1:7512519-7540456 GCA_036362915.1 Geotria australis | reverse complement strand
ATAATATTTGCGCTTAACTGTCTAGTGAGTGGCCCAGTCCTTCGCATATTTTTCTGTATGTGGCTCTCAGGAAAAAAGTTTGGACACCCTTGATCTAGTGTTAGAGATTGGAGCCAGTGTTAGAGACATCAGCCTGTGTTGTATCGTAGGAATCCCGCTTTCAGAGCTTGCAAGCTCCCAGGGTATTTTCTGCTGTAATAATTAACATCTACTCTACCCATATGCTCTACCAATCGGGTCAGCTCCAGTCGAGACAGCTTGTTCTTGCTGCGTCACCAACATCTCAAACGAACGCAACGCAGTAAGTCAAATCATGATTGAAAATTCTACTAACTGTCCCTGAGTGGCTATAGTTTCCCATGTTGCTCTTGCAAAAGACGTAATGAATTTCAACGGGTTTTTATCTCTGGTTAAATGAAGTCTAATTGAATAAACTCAGAAGAGCTGTGTTCAGTGTTCTAGATTAACTGTAGATACGATAATACAGCATTATAATTGTTTAATTCAATCATGCAGCGCTGGAGTGCTTTGCTCACAATTGGACTTTGTTTCGGGGTTTTTGTTTTCCCTAATTATGTTCCACTTTAAATCAGAGAGCACATTTATTATCAGTCCCCGCTTAATCCTGTACAGGGTCGCGGTGGGGATAGGGAGACTGAACCTATCGCGGTAAACAAACAAGGCGCACGGCAGGGCTAATCCTAGGATGGGACGCCAGTCCGTCACAGGTCACTCTTGCCGCCTCACGGTTAGAAGGTTCCGCGTTCGAATGCCTGGTCGAGTTCCTTTCTGTGTGAAGTTTGCATGTTTTCGCCGTGTCTGCGTGGGTTTTACAGTTTCCTCCCACAGTCTAGATACAAGCTGCTGCTGCTGCCTAGATTAGTTGGCCTGCTGACTAAATAGCCTGCGATGGACTGGCGTCCCATCTTGGGTATAGTACTGCCGTGCGCCCTGTCTCTGCCGGGATAGGCTACCCACAACACTCTGCAGGAGTAAGCGCGAACTGATAATGATAATTTGATTGACGTCATTGTTGGACTAAAATTTGTAGCGATACCGTGTGGCAATATTGCCCAAGCGCAAACAACACAGACTCAACACACTCATCGACAGCACTGCCCTGCATGGAACAAATTAATCGTGGCAATATTTAACAGGTGACTGTTTGGGAGGTGGGCCTTGTTCTTACGAGAGAGTTGTTCTCTCTGAGAATTGACCTTCGGAGCTGTTCTTCCAGAATATCCATGTTGAGCGTAGAGGGCCCTCTCGCGAAAACCCTATCCATCCATCCATTTTCAGAAACCGCTTTATCCTGTACAGGGTCGCGGTGAGCCGGAGCCTATCCCGACAGACACAGGGCGCAAGGCAGGGGAACACCGAGGATGGGACGCCGGTCCATCGCACTTGCCCGAAAACCCTCTCTATCGCATTTAAATGTTTTCCTTGTTAGGGCAGCGTTGTTGGCAAATGCGTTTAATATTCATCGTCGGCCCGCGGCGCACGCACTCTAAAATTGCTTCAGATTCCGACGCAATCGCAGCTGAGCGTTCACGAGATGCGGATCGCCACCAGGGACGCCTTGCTGTGTGTCTTTCACGAGCAGCTCGCACGTTCGCCGAAGAAAAAAAAATGGCCTTTAAAGATATAACTCAGTGCTTAATTCTTGCTGTTGTCTTTTTATTTATTGTCACGCTATTGTTTAGTTTGCGTATTTGCTCCCCGTTGTTAACATGTCATTCTCTCCACAGCTCGGATTAAAAAAAAACCCAACAAAAAATATATAATAATAATTTGTTGCTGATTACCGTTGTCTGTCGTTGTTTGATTTGTCGTTCTCTCCGCAGCCCTGTGCAGCGCTTTGTGACCCTCGGGTGAAAGGCGCTCTATAAATGCTATTAATATTGTTGTTATCGTGATCGTAACGAACGCGGCGACGCCAGATGCCGGTGTCACGCGGGGACAAGCCAGAGAGGGGGGCACTTCACTGTGACGAGGCTCACACTAAAGCTTCCCACTGTGTCAAGGTCTCTCCAAAGACTCGTCTCTTGGCTCCACGATCGTTCGATTGCACGTTACGGGCGAGCGGCGCGTTGCAAGCCGCTTGACTTACGGTGTCGCGAGCAGCGGACGTCGATCGATGGAGCCGCACGCTCCCTGAACACGGCCTGGATTTTTTAAATACTTTGGATGCGCCCTGAGCACCGGTGAAGAGTTGTATTATTAACCGCTAATGTAATGAGTAACATTGGAAAACTGCAGCTTCGTGCGACATTTCACGCACGGTTTTTATTATTTTCATCTTCTCGCTGGCTTATATACGGGCGCCATGGTGGTGCCGTGGGTAGCGCTGCTATAAGTTACCTGGGTTCGACTCCCGGCTGATTTTCTGTGTAGCGTTTGCATGTTCTCCCCGTATCAGCGTGGGTTTTTGTCAGGTACTCCGGTTTAATCCCACACTACAAAGGCATGCTGACTAGGTTAATTGGCCTGCTGGCTAAATTGATCCCGGTGCCCTGTGATGGGCTGGGCTGGGATCAGCTTTACCGGCATTACTCGGCGTCTAGGATGAAAACATTACACGTGCATACCGCATGCACACTGAACAACATTCTGACACTTCTCAAGGCACGTATATTTAATCAGTGCTTGTAATATCTGCCCTGGGTCAAACATGTAAGCTGTTAGATTTGTTGTTTGAATTGTGTTTAATCTTGAAATTCGCCCTGGATGAGGGCATCCGCCAAACATTACAGGTATGGAAACTCTGTTTGAGTTGCTCTGTTCAAGCAGTCCTGGATACACACGTACAGCAATACACACGTACAGTAATACACACGTACAGTAATGACTGCATGTTTCCGTAATCTCATTGATTGCGACTCCCTCACCGCAGCACCAATTAGCTGTGTCGGAAAAGGTTCCAGTTGTTCAATTAAATTGTTCAATGCAAATGTGCCCTCTGTCATTCTGCTGAATAATTGCGCGTTGTAAATGTAAAATTATTATTATTGTTATCATTGGAGAGCCGATCTGATGTGGAGGAGATTGCCACGGATTGGAAACCGTGGGAGTACGAAAACACACTGGGTTTGACAGCAACTGCGAGCTCCGTTCTGCCTCCACAGATAAATAAATAAATACACTACGCCTGTCAGCATCTTGGCTTTCCAGAGCAATATTATCCAGCAGCTTGTGTTTAAGCAAGCAAACTGTGGACCCGTTTACGATGTTTTGTTTATCAGACCTGACTCGGCTGATGAAGCGCAGACGGTCGAAAATAATCCAAAGTTTTTATGCTCAATTAAGCGCTGCCTTAAAATATTGCTTTGCAACGCCAACACGCTTTAAAGTATTTTTATTTTCTATGCAGAGACAGAACGGGGTTGTGCTCATCCGTGCTCTCACCAATAACGACCCCATGACAACGCGTAATGAGTTTGTGTGCGATTGTAAAAGGAAAACATTGAGGTCGCGAGGGAATACATCCAAGCAAAAAATATATTATTATTATTATCTCCAAATAGAAATTCTTACCCCGCCAGGAACGTTTGGGTCGGATTTTCTTGTCAGGAGAAGTTTGACCACCTCTTCCTTGGAGTGAAAAGCGGCAATGTGGAGAGCTGTTCGTCCATCCTAAATAAACACAAACGTCTCATTAATTCATTATGGGGGATGGATCCTATCCCGGCAGACACAAGGCACAACACAGAGCTTTCCCCAAGATTGAACGCCAGTCCATCACAGTGCACCGAGGGCCATTCAGTCAGGCCTATTAACCAAGGCAGCGTGTCTTTGGACTGTAGAGAGAAACCGGAGTGCCTGGCGAATCCCCACGCAGACATGGGGAGAACATGCAAACTCCACACAGAAAGGCATCCTGGAATGGAACCCAGGATCTTCCTTGGTTCGATTCCCGGCTACCTTTCTGAGTGGAGTTTGCATGTTCTCCCCGTGTCCGCGTGGGTTTTCTCCGGGTTATACTGATTCCTCCCACAGTCCAAAGATACACTGCTGCTGTTGTTGCTGCCCAGCTTAATTAGCCTGCTGAATAAATTGCCCGGGTTCCCTGCGATGCACTGGCGTTCCATCCTGACTATAACCCCCACCTTGCGTCCTGTGCCTGCCGGGCTAGGCTTCGGATGTTCAAGAGGCTGGGACAAATAAACGGGAGGATGCTTGTTGTATTGTTATTTTCCTGTTGTCTTTATGTTCTATGTCTTATAATTGTATCTCTATTGCTTGACTCTCAGTTATTCTGTCTCTATGTTGTTGACATGCCGTTCTCTCCACAGCACGGATAAATTAAACCCCAAAAAAATTGTTGATGATTTTCCATTCTCTCTAATTGTTGACATGTTCTCTCCGCAGCCCTGTGCAGCGCTTTGTGACTCTCGGGTGAAAGGCGCTCTATAAATGCTATTATTGTCTACGTATATTTTCTGCGAACGTCACGGAAGCTCCCGGTTGGTCGGTCGGTTGAGATGGAGGTGAAGGAGAGAGGGAGGCTCGTCGATTGCCCTCGAGTAGAGGCTTCACGTGTGGGTGGGCCCTCACGCGACCGGGCCACACCCGACACGCGGGAGTGCCTCTCCTCGCCCCTATGGCCCTCACGGAATAACTCCTGTTGACCCTCCTTCCTTGCACTCGACGTATGAGGTGGCTTGAAGGTAAAAGCGCAGCCCCTGCAATCGCGGGCTCGCGCCACTTGCCGACGGAAGGCCCTACAAGTAGAGAGTGGCCTATTTTGACACGCTCGCTCAGATATCGTTAAAGAGATTTTAAACGAAAGTTAAGTTTTATACTTTCAACCACAACAATAGTGATAATTTCCACGTGTGACGTGCCCAGTATCTGCTCGCTCTTGAAGAGAGAGAATGATTCCAGAGGCACAAGGAAAAACAGTCAATTGGGAGAGCAGCCAGGCGGCGAGGCGGCACCAACACTTGCCCGAGCTCTGTGGTCCAGTCGAGTCGAGATGACAAAGGCTACTAGCGATGAACGCCACCTCCTTCATGGACGTCAACCCCCGGCCCAACGACTGAAGTCAAGAAGAAGCTTCCTCAGCCATGTGCAGCCCCTAACAACATCTCGAGGGGAAACCAGACTCCAGCTCTGGACGGAAAATCTTGAGAGTGACCCTCCTCCAACTGGCCTGGGAATCCCACCTGCTGAAGACTTCCCTCCTGGCTCAGATGCACCTTGGATTCAGTGGAAGACACTCAACCGCCTGAGAACTAGAACGTGACGATCAAAAGATGCTATGGTTAGATGGGGCTACAAGACCGGCCCAACCACCTGTGAATGTGGAGAAGCAGACCATACTATGGAACGCTGCCTTGCAGCGCTTTGTGACCCTCGGGTGAAAGGCGCTATATAAATGCTATTATTATTATTATTGTCTGTGCTCTACTACCCAACCTCTGCAGCTCAAAAGACCTTGCGGAGTTCAATGAAAATGCAAGGGGCTGTGTAAGAAAATGGGAAACTGGAATTTAACCATCGCGCTTCGAAGAATCGCAAAGAAGAAGAATGAGTGTGTGTATGTGTCGGGGGCCATTCGTGTGTTTCACTGCACTGACCTTAGAGCGGTCACTGAGGTTGACTCCCAGCTCCAGGAGTCGATCAATCACGGTGAGCCTGTTATCCCTCACGGCGATCATGAACGGGGTGAGACCCGAGTCCTGCAGGAGACATGGTGATATAAAGATGAATAAATAATCCACAGTTTATAACGCGCACAGTGGAGGCTTGGAGAAGGCAGCCACGTGGTTAGCCGGCGCAAACATCTGCCAGACACTGCGTCCTATATATTGTGGAAAACATTAAAACTCCACACAGAAAGGCACCCGAGCTGGGATTCGAACCGGGTTCCTTCTTGCTGTGACGCGGTAGCGCTACTTGTTCCGTAAAGCCTTCAAGCCGTCGTGCTAGGACCAGTTGTGCGGCTCGGCGCTGTCTGGTTGCCGTTCTCTGTCGTTGTTGGTTTGTCGTTCTCTCCGCGGCCCTGTGCGGCGCTTTGTGACCCTCGGGTGGAAAGGGGCTCTGTAGTTGCTATTATTATTATTTTTCTGCTGTCTTTATGATCTATGTCCTATAATTTATCGCTATTGATTGACTCTCAGTTCATCTGTCTTGATGTTGCTGGCATGCCGTTCTCTCCACAGCCCTTTGCAGCGCTTTGTGACCCTCGGGTGAAAGGCGCTCTATAAATGCTATTATTATTATTATTACTCACCGCACTACCGTGTCGCCCTCTTATGAGTTGACAGTGTTGCCTCAAACATTCCACACATCTCACGACGCGGTGGTGACAGCCGTGTGTCGTGCGGGTGATATCGTGGTTACGAACCATAACGATTTTAATAGTTTTAATTAAAGCTTCGGTGCGAATATCGGCGTGCGGCAACGAATTGATGTTTCGAACGAGCGATGTGCCCTTTTAAAATGAAATATTTAAACCGATAAAGCTACGGTTACACTGGTGCGGCGTTTATAGCGTCTTGCAAGCGCATTAATGTTGCCGTGATAAGCTACTGCTGTAGAGCTATATCGCACAGTGATAAGAATGATACACAATTCATAACGCGCTGCGCAAATTCCACGCCTGAGACACGGATGAGGAGGCGCGAAGAAATCGCAGAGGCGCCAACTCGCGAGACACCGCTTCCTGTATACAGTATTACGATATCATCGGCCAATTCATTAATGAGTGTTTTATAGTTGTGGAAGGAAAGCGGAGAACCCGGAGGAAACCCACGCAGAACAAAGGGAGAACATAGTCCACGCAGAGAGGCAATGTACCGCTATCTTATTGTTCTCTGCACTAACCAACCCTCACCGACTAGGATGGTGAAGTATGGTCAAATAACCCCCCGCAACCCACACGGGGTGGAGAGGCCCTCATCTAGCAGTAGATTGACAAACAAAGATACGCACATATTGTATACAATAAACATAACTAGTGAACGCGATGGCACCTATTAAGTACTGGTATCTCTGAAGGGTCTAAATGTAGGGTATTACGGCTCGATATATGATGAGAATTGCTCTCAAGAGCTGTTCTTTCGGGACAGCCGTGTCGAGCATTCCTCCTCCGTCAATCGTCTTTGTGATTGACGGAGAGAGAAGGCGAGAGGGAGAGAGAGAAGGAGACAACACGAAAGAGAGAGGCGGAATGCTCGACACGGCTATCCCGAAGAGCAACACTTGAGATAAACTCTCCGAAGGATCTGCTGAAGTGGCTACTCTGTGAGGCTGCTCGTGGCTGAAGGCGCATTACGGAATGTGTCAGTAGGGGCTCACTCCCAGGCCAGTCCGTTACGTGTCAGCCACTTCACCAGAAGCCCTTAAGCCCGTGCCTAAGATTTACACGCACGGTTGATTGTGTGCCAATGCATCATAATTCAGACAACTTAACAATTCGTGCGGCATGGCTGCGACCACAACTTGGCCGAGGCGTATCGAGCACGTCATCGATCATCGTTAAAGCCAAAGATGATGCCGCGCGAATACAATGTAGATTTATTTCGGTGGCTGCATGCAACAGTGCGGCCGTGTGCAATCGTGCACGCGGTGACGTGGAACTCAAAGTGCACCTGGCCTGGCACAAGCGCCGTGGAGACGTCACCTCAACGTAGTGGACGGGGGTTGTCGATGTTGGTGGTGGTGCAGTGAGTAGCTCTGCCGCCTCACGGAAGAAAAGGGGCCTAGGTTCGATTCCCGGCCATGCTGCATTTCTGTGTGGCGTTTGCATGCAACGCGCGTGTCCGCGTGTTTGAGGGGGGGGGTAGCCGCGTCAAGCGATCCTTCTCTGTCCATCGCGAAGGAAAGAGGAGAGGAATGAGAGAGGAGGAACGCTCGACACGGCTATGCAGGAAGACCAGCTCTTGAGAGCAATTCCCACACACGGAGCCGTGAAAACCCTACGTGAATACGTGTTGATCTGCACACACGTGTTTCAAACACGACACAGAAAAACACAATGTAGCGCTGTGTGTGAGCGAGCGGACCGCGATTCCCATGACGAGAGCCGCCTGACCGACGCGGCTTCGTTGGCGTTGCCACCTCGGGGGCACAGAAACCCAGGACGCGTCGTGGGAGTAAACACACTAACAGAGAGAGAGAGGGCTACACGTGTAACTGGCAAAATACCAGACTTTGAAAAATGACTTGTTCCGTGAAAACTTACAGATTTCCCAGAACTGCTGCCTCCTCAGAAAGGAGGACGGTCCTGGGAAAGAGCAGGACAGGTTTTTAATCCCTAAGCAACTGCGCAAGTCTCAAAGCCTCAGGGAGAATGTGCTACAGTCCTGCACACAGTACGAGGTGGTCCAGATGTCGTATGCATTTCACGTGGCTCGTACGAGCTCACATACTACTGAAGGGAGGGCTTGTAGTGAGAGTTACGCTCTCATGAAACAACTACGAAATGGAGGTCACGGGACATCTGGACCACCCTCTGCAATGCAGTCTGTGGAGGTGGCACTTTCCAACCTGTGTAATGCATGGCTGCTCAACACTGTGGGGTTTTTTTTCCCCCCTCGGGGCGGGGGAAGGGTTGCTGTGGGCCGAGCTTCGACACGCGTAGCAACAGTTTGATTTCTTAGCGCCACAGGGGGCCGTTGGGAGAGCGACGGAGGTTTATGAGCGAGTGCGTGGGGAGCGCCAGCTAACCACTGGGCTACGAATCCGGCGACCCGAGTTCGAATCCCGCTCACGGCCAACACCAGTGACGATGTTCTGAACCGGTCCTGGGCCTCCCCTAGGTCGACTCAGCCTCAAAATGAGTACCTAGTGCGGTGTGTAAACATCGCCACTAGGGAGACAAAGGCGGCCGGGCGTGGTGCTGGTCACACACCCCCTCGTGTGCCGTGTCTACCTTCATAGGTGCTCGCTAACGGCACTTGCCCCAACAGTATTTTAAGACTATACGGGGGATCTGCATCTTTTGTGCCTGCGTGCTTTATCCGAACCGGTCCCGTGCCTCCTCTAGGTCGACTCAGTCTTAGCGATTTTAGGGACCCAGCAACGATGAGCACCCCCCACACACACACACTGGTTAAAATGCACCGAATCCAGCCAATTAATGTTAGAATAATTTAATCTTAGATTTAATAGATTTCTTTTAAAAGAGCTCTTTTAAAAGAGCACATTCTTGTATACGTCCATCCATCCGTTATCAGAAACCGCTTAATCCTGTACAGGGTCGCGGTGAGCCGGAGTCTATCTCGAGGGAGACACACAGGGTGCAAGGCAGCGCTATACCATCTAGGATGGGACGCCAGTCCATCACAGGGAATTGGGGGCAATTTAGTCCGCAGGCCAATTAAGCTATGCAGCAGCGTGTCTTTGGACTATGGGAGGAAACTGGAGTATCCAGCGAAACTAATCAATTGTGAATCTGTTGTGGCCACGAATCAAAAATCTGGAGCGATGTGTGACAAGATATCTCCACGACGGAGAGACAAAGGCGGCCGGGCGTGCTGCTGCCCACCCGCTCCGTTGTGTGCTGCTGTGGCCGGCCTTCATGCGTGCTCGCCGGCAGCACTTGGCCCAACGGGTTGTTCGAGGCTGTACGGGTGATCTTTGTCTCGTGTGTGCCAGCGTGCTGGGTGACACAGCTGGTGCCAGCCGAGGGGACACTTTGCCCGCGCGTTAATAAGTGTGGGAGGGAGCCGCCACAGAGAGGACGCTTTGTTACGTTTCATACGAGCGACGCGGGGTGATTGGATTTTAAATACATTCTCTGTGCCGTGTGTTTACACACACACACGCACGGCTCTGGCTGTAAGATTACACTCAAGGAGGCGACTGAACACTGCTCACGGCGGTTAGAAAACTCCTTATCAGTATATTATCGCTTCCTACCGAGGTTAATTTTCCGTGTGAACTTCACTCATCGATTCCGCCGCTCGCTCTACGTTGACCTGACTGGTTTCTCTCATCCGTGTTTGTTGTGTCGCGGGTTATTTTTCTGCTGTAATAATACACATCCGTCTATCTATCTGCAGCGAACAACCATATTCGTTCAGTATTATCGGCCGCACTGCTCGATTCGATTCTTCGAAGCGTGGTGGTTATATGACAGTTTCCCCATTGCAACTAGTTATTCTTTAGTTGCAGACAGCCGTTCAACATTTAGAGATATAATAGTCAGTGCTGGCCTTAAAGGCGGCGGGCATCGGCCTCTCTTCTTGCTCCAGACTTGAGGGGCTTCTGTCATCTGTTGAGCTTCTGGACATCATTGTCTTTCAGCTCCTCGGCTTCGAAGTGTTTGGTAGAATTTGCAGGTGATAATAATAATAATAGCATTTATATACCAAGTATTACTTGACAGGGATCGCGACGTGAACGCTTCTACCTTGATCCTCACTGCTCAAATGTAGAATCCTCTCCCGTTGCCTCTGTTCCTCCAATATTGCTCCATCACAGAAACGCATTAACTCTCATCACAGGTTCAGCAAAGCCGGTGCGGCATACCGGCAAGAAAGTGGCCGCAGCATTGGGTCCGGCACAGGTGGGAGTGTGGGTCGCGATACGATTCGTACCGGTAAGAGGTTTACGTTACTTCCACCCCACTGACTCTTATCTATGATAATCTTAATATTGCTGTTGTGTTGCTGGTCGGGCGATGTTCTGGGTCTTTGAGGCTATTATCAGGAAAACAATACAAGTGAGTGGCACTCACCTGGATTACCGTGTGTCCACGTGTTGCAAACGTGGCCACACTGCCACATCACCATGTCTCTACTTATATTAGTGTTCAGCGGGGCTCATTTCCATCAGTGGAATTTACAGATTTGGACTGCTGTGAATTCCACATTCCCATGGCGGGGGCCAGTCAGCCCATTGGGCCACTAAATTCTGTATCGACTTCTCACAAAGTGTTATAAAAGTGTTTTGAGCTGCAGGTTTATGGCGGTACGGTGGTGTGCTGCTGTCTCCCAGCAAGCAGCACTCGGGTTCGATTCCTGTCTCGGGTGCCGCCTTTCTGCGTGGAGTTTGAAAGGACTTGTATTGCACTCCGATCCTATCCACTCTACGTGACTCCTGGCTAGCGACTAAACGCTGCACCAAGCGTTTGCCATCTCTTACGTGACTCGAAAATTCCATCCTCAACATGGGCAGCATTTACGTCGTCTGGTTTAACGGGCAGAAAAAAACACAGCCTGAAAATCCATCCATCCGTCCATACATTTTCAGAAACCGCTTAATCCTGTACAGAGTCGCGGTGAGCCGGAGCCCATCCCGGCAGACACAGGGCGCAAGGCAGGGGCATACCGAGGATGGGACGCCAGTCCATCGCAGGGCACCTGGGGCAATTTACTCAGTAGGCCAACTAACCTGGCAAGCATGTCTTTGGACGGTGGGAGGAAACCGGCGTGCCCGGCAAAAACCCACGCGGACACGGGGAGAACGTGCAAACTCCACACAGAAAGGCCGCCGAGCCGAGATTCGAACCCGGGACCTTCTTGCTGTGGGACGGCGGCGATACCCACTGCGCCACCGTGCCGCCCAAACAATTTTTATTTTTTTTATCCAAAACATCGCAGCTTTCTCTAATTCGGGTCTAACGACGGCCGCCCGACACCCGGGACCCCCCACGGCCCGCGGCGCGGTACCTCGTCCACGTGGGCCAGCTCCGGGGCCCCGCGCTCCATGGCCCTCAAGGCCAGCTCGAACGCCGGCCAGTCCCCGCGGCTCGCCAGCAGCAGGAGCCTGCTGCCGCCCGTGGACTGGGTCGAAGCCGAGCTCGCGGACGGCGCGTCGGACATCTCCGTGGGGGGAGCCGCGCGGCAGCTCGGTGGTCGTAGGGCCCCCGGCCCGTGGGGAAGCGGGGTCAGCGACTCGGTGCCGCGCTCGGCGGAGACGAGGACATCGTCGGGGCGGTACGACGGTCGGCGGCGGCGGCGTTTAACGGGGCTTCAGCGGCGGCTTCCCCTCGACGCTCCGGACGATCGGACGCTCGGCACGCCGTCGCAGCCCGGAGGACTCGCGGTGCGCCGATTTGTTGTCGTGAACATTTGGCGCGGGGGAAGGCGCGCGGCGTCCCCTGGTCGGCTTGCGTGAACTCTGAGAGCGGTGTGTCGGCCAGTGGGCTCGGCGGGCACGAAGAACGCACGCCGCGAGTGTTCGGGAATCCGCCGCGCGCTGCCACCCCGCGCTTCTTCGCGCCCCGGCCTCGTTCCCCGTTGCTCGGCGCCCGACCGGAGGAATGGGAGGGGGTGGGATGGAGGTGAGAGGCATTTGAGAAGGAGGCAGGAGGCCTCCCCTCCCACCGAGCCCGGGCAGCGTCACGCTTCTGCCCTCGCCGCGGCCCTTAAGGACGACCCGTGCCGCGCTCTGAAGAGGGCTTTAACTTGGCCCGCCTCGCCAACTGCATTATTGCGACCGGCGGCAAGTGGTGCTTGTTTAAAATGACTCACTCGAGTGAAAGCCTTTGGTCAGATTGCCCTCACTGTATATATATACTGGGTGTGTGACGAGCAGCGGTGCAGTGTTCTGTGCGCGGCTCTGAGATTCCAGTCACCTGAGTTTAATCCCGGGTCACGGAGACAAATGACTCTATGGCAGTTTGATTAGGCGCACGCTGACAGCACATGGTGGGTAATGCCAGACTTGGGCACCTTTTGGCGGAAGCGTGCGAATGTGTGCATTAATGCACGCGACTCCGTATCCGCGTCTCGAGCAAGCACAGAATTTGTGCACGGTATAAATAATATCATTATTTCGCGTTTAATTTAGAAGGACGTTAAATTAAGCCCGTGTATAACTATTGAAAGAGGAGGAATACACTGACGTTTCAACTTAAACTCACCGAGCCTGCAAATTCTTGAATTTTTTTCTCAGATGGAAAAAAAACCCTGTTTTAATTTTACGTCTTGAATTTTCTTGAAAATAGCAGCAATAATTATAACTCTAAACAGCTATGATCACACACAGACATAGCACATAATGTACGCCAAGGGCTCTCAATATTTGCACCTCAAGGCCGACTTGGCCCGCTTCGTGATAACAAAATGTAGTAACATTTTACTTTTTATAAAATCATCTCACATCTATAACATTCAAAGCTATGTATTGATGGTAGGTTTTACGGTTCGATGCATGAGTATTATTATTATCGTGCAGCGCTTTGTGACCCTCGGGTGAAAAGCGCTCTATAAATGCTATTATTATTATTGTGCTTCGAAGAATCGCAAAGAAGAATAAGTACATGACTCACTGCATTCCTTTCAAAACATGTTTTATATATTTGCACAGTAGGGGGAGCACTGTCCCATAAGCGCTGCAATCAGACTGCTGCACGACTGTCAAAACAATATCAACCTTCCCTCGTCTCTCCGCGGGTTCCTCGCACTGCCTCTGAGTCGTTCACTGCGAGTCGTTCTCTCTGAGTCGTTCTCTATTCAAACGAATACCTTCGACATTGAACGAATCCTGTGCCACGCGTTATACATTTTAACAACAGATTATTGACCCCCGGAGTTGAGTTCACCACCATCAGAGATTAAAACTCTGATCCTTCGCTCTCAAGACAGCGATTGATTGGGTCGTGCACATTTTATAACAACACATTTGAATGTAGCCACTTGGGCCAATTCGCATACCTCGAGCCGTGAAAACTTACATCAGTGCATGACTCATTATTGCATTCCTTTCAAAACGTGTTTTATATTTATCTGGTTACATCAGAAAAAATGTCATCAGTCACCCCACAGCCATTAATTTCAGTGACTTGGCGTGAAACAGAATCACTTATCTCTGCCTTTTGAAACGATTCCGTGTTGATTTGAAATGTGAGGTGGATATTTTGGCAGCAGGGTGTCGTCTATGGAGGGGTAACATCTGCGCCTCACAGAAAGAAGGTCCTGCCCGAGGCAGTTAGATTCTCGCTTCGGGCGCCTTTGTGTGTGGTGTTTGTGTGTACTCCCCCTGATCTGTGTGGGTTTCCTCATGGTTCTCAGGTTTCCTCCCGCAATTAAAACTATAAACACCCATTAATTAATTGGCCGATGACATAATATATATATGACGCAGTGTGTGGAAAATGTTGCCGCCGGCCAACCGCGTGACTGCCTTCCCCCCCGTGTCTCGTCCATGACCAGGCGTGGAATCTACTGGCGTTATAAATGTTATCATGATTTCAACGGATGTGTTGTCTTCAAGGAGTAGTTCACACTCCCTTGATAAAGACCCCGGATATTATTAGGTGTGGACACATTGGATCAGTTGCCGCGTGTGTTATTCTATATTCGCGGCACATTCTCCGAATCCTAGGTTATAGTTTAAAGAAGAAGTTTGAAGTTGCATATGCAATTACTGTTTTATAGAGGAAAAAAAATACAGAACACAGTGGGAGGCTGATAGAATGGAATTACAAATTTTAAACATGTTATCTGGGTGATTATAATTCATTCAACAAATTACACGTGGAACTGCCTTAGCGATGAATAATAAAAATTATTAAAACACATTTTTTTTTTCTGGCGTGTGGCAATTCTGTCTAAAACAAGAGTGCACAACATACGGCCTGTTGGCCAGGTCCGGCCCGGGAATCCATTTTATTACGGCCCGTAAAGGATAATCAAAACATAATGAAACAAAATGTGAATGATATTTTGAACTAGGCTATGGCCTTCTGTAAATGTCCAGTGTGTTTGCAAGGGGAGGGGAGATGCGGAGAGGGAGCGGGGTTCGTGACCATCATTTGTGGCCCCCTGGTCTAAACGTAGTCTGTGTGTGTGGTTGACAATGGTCCATGAGTGTAGAAGAGACGGGAACCACCGCTCAGGAGACAAAGTGCCACACCGTATGAATGTGGAATGCATTGCAGTGTCTCCGAGCCATGCACAGACACGAACACAACCCCAATTTAACTCGAAGGCTTTCGTGACCAATGTTATCCATAACCCCAATGTCTGTTTGTGGACCAACGAGTTGTATTTATCAGTTTGGAAATACCCCAATAAAGTATACGTTTCCATTTCCGGTGTACATTTAAAAATAGCCGTTGCCTCCAAAGCGTAGGTGTGCAGCGGTGGAAGCGCCAGCGGCGAAGGTGACGCGATTACTCATCGCATCGGCGTTAGCAAGAGCCCTGGCCTGCTCACGGGCGGTCTTAGTGATGATGGGGCCCCGCACCAAATTAAATGATGACCACCCCCCCCCACCCACACTCACACACTGCTTAAAACTCACCGAATCTTCCCGATAACACCTTCATTTTAACAGAGCACCAAGCAAAAAAAAACATTCTTGTATACACGATTATTCAATTGTGAAACGATTGTGGAATTGTCCGTGTGCGAATTATGATGGACTGGCGTCCCATCCTGGTTATAGCCCTGCCTTGCGCCCTGTGTCTGCCGGGATAGGCTCTGGATCACCGCGACCCTGTACAGGATTAAGCGGTTTCTGACAATGGATGGATGGATGGCGACCTTAAACGTGTGATTAACGACCTCCGGAGGCTTGCAGCTGTGACAAGTGGCAACAAGTAACAGTTGACCAAGTGATATAATGAATATGCTGAGGACGCGTTGCTCTTTGCAAAAGAGTCTCGACTGCGTCTCGAGACTTTTTTCAGGAATTGTGTCTGCTCGTGATGTGTGACCAGTTTCATTTTGGGTATTTTCTTCTGCTATTTGAATGGAAACCAGAGTGGAACGAATTCATCCATGTGCCGAATGAGATAGCGTTCAAAACTCTGCATGGGCAGGTCACTCACACATGTGTTGCACACAAGCTCATTGTGCGTAGTTGTGCAACATTATGGACAAAGTCACATATGTGTCTCCACGTTATCACGGAATATTTGTATTATTCCATCGGCCTATTTTCGTTTGACAGTCCTGACTGCTGCTGAGATCCGTCGTCTCAAAACCAGTCCAAAGCCTTTGAACTTAAACCAATGCTGCTGAAGTATATTGGTCTGAAATGCGAATAAGCCCAAAACAAACGTTTCTTCCCATCTACTTGCTGTACTGACTTCTACAGCCCACGTAGAAGTCAGCGTTGAGGATTGGGTCGCTCGGGCAGTGATCTCTGCACGATCCACCAACCCTGGCTCCGACGCACAGAACGCACGCCTCCACGCACGTCCAATTTCAGCTGCAGAGCGACCTTTTGACCTATGCCGAGACACTGTTGTTGTTGAGCCCCCTTTGTTGTCTGAGCCTCGTCTGGTGCTCTGTGCGTGGGGCCAATGCCAGGCAGCTCGATTCACTCGGGCCCATTCACACTTCTCCCTTTGATGATATTTTTCCCACGTTCCCAGAATTCTTGTCGCCAAGGATGGTCTGAGCGGTTGGGGTGGCGGTTACAGTGCTCTGCGTTAAGAGCCCGAAGGACCCCGAGTTCGGCTCCCGGCAACGGCTAACTTCAGTGGCGAGCATGGCTGAGACAGTGCACCATCCCGCACTCTCAGCCATGCACGTGCCACTCCAACGAGAAAAGTCCATACAGCAGCGGTTTGTGTGTTGCAATGAACACCAGAGCCGTGTCACCTGGAGTCTAGCACTCCTGCTAGGGTCACCCTTGGTGGACAGGTCTGGCATGCTCTCCCCGTGTCAGCGTGGGTTTTTGCCGAGACCTCCGCTTTCCTGCCACCTTCCAAAAGACATGCTGTTTGCTTAGGTTAATTTGCCTGCTCACTAAATTGACCAGAAGCCCTGCGATGGACTTGGCGTCCCATCCTGGATAACGCCCTGCCTTGCACTCTTTGCCGAGATAGGCTCCGTCCCCAGTTCTGGATTACGCGACTACTAATAATGAATGAATGAATGATGATCACGCTGTTTTGATCAGGGCCCGCTGTGCCCGGCAAGGCTTGCACAATAACACCCACGCGCAGTCCAGCTCTAGTCTCTTATCACTTCATTTCAACGTCTCGTCTCAACCCGAAACCCCAGCTAACGCCCAGCCTTTCCTATAACCCTAATTAAAATCCCTAAGCAGATTCGTTCCTTTTCCCTCCTCCATCCTCTCCCTAATCTGGATTCTCCTTACCCAGGCCTTTGACTCACTGGCACCAGCGTTTGGTCCCTTGGGTCTTGGGATAATACTGCTATTGTATGTGTTATCTATCTGTGTTTGTATATTTGACGTCCCAATCCATTCCAATTCCCTTCTTATGCTGTTATTTCAATGACTACGCCATTGTTCACTCTGTTGTGCCTCTCAGACCCCATTGCATGCACTGCACGCTCAAGGAGAGTGAAGTCATTGGAGTTTCCACGTTTATCTAGAACGTGGCTGATGGGGAATATCATAATGTTAAACAGAACACGAGGATTAATGATACTGTTAATGATAATGTACTCGGAGCAAATAGTCCGCCTGGCACAAAGCGCCACCCTTGTTTCTTATCTTTGCCCCACAACCACCACGAGTGCTGCCGAAGCATTGTGGTTTTTTGTGCCACTTTAGACTATCGTGTTCTGCATATACTGTATTTTGTCAGTGTTTTGGCCTAAAGTGGATCAGATGGTATAAACAAACGGAGTTTGGCGAGTTCCTTTAGGCCAAATGTTACGCCTACAAACGATGTATACTTCCAATTATCCATACTTGGTTTTTATATTTTATGTAATACGCATTGCTAAGTTATTTATGGTTTGGCGTAGCAAACAGGACACTTAACAAGCTAACCTGCTTGTACTGTCATAAATAAGTGAAGTGTTGTACATTAACCACAAAGAACACGTTAATACTGAAAATACTGTGACATATTTTCTCAGTCACATTTCCATTGACTTAATAGTGTAAATCTGAAAATGTAAATCAAGTTTTAGTGATCACAATGAAAAGTATCATTATTTATTTTTTCTATGACTCAGGTGACAGCACTCAAGCCACATTCCACATGGTGAGTCATACGATTGTCCTGCAGCTACTGTATTTACCCGTGGTGCACCACAGGAAGGGAAATGGTCAAAGATATAATACATAGAAAATAAAAATGTGGAGAAAAGAGAGAAGGGAATGGAGTATAAGAATACATTTATTTAACAGGAGCAGAAAAACGGCAGCAAAGGATCAGGAAAGATGACGGGGGAGGAAGAGGGTGTATATGGGCCTTCATGCTGCACGACGCAGCGTTTGCACTAATGTAGATTTTCTCTGGTCGATCCGTGAGAATTGCGTTCTAAACATGTCGAGCGCTCCACTTCTCTCATTTGAGACTTTCGCCTCTCACGCGGACGCTCCGGTTTCCTCCCACAGTAATAAACATAATTATTGCTGTTAACGTGATGACGTCTCGAATCCCACGGGGACAGACTTGAACTTGGGAGAGATCGACTATCCCAAAAGAGCCCCTCCTTTGTGAGCCTCACCACGTGGCGCTGTTTCAACCCGCGCGCATCACCCATTCGGCGTGATGACGCCGTAGGCGACGCGTTGACGTCGGCGTCACGCGCAAGTGGGCGTCTGGCCCCGCTAACCCCCCCCATCCGTGAACGCGCCGACGTCACCGCACTTCCCGCCACCACCCCCGTCGGAATTACCAGCCGCGTGATGACGTCGGCAGCCCCACGCACAAAGCACGCAGGGGCCACACCGTGCTACGCGCCGACGTCACATCGCGTGCGTAGCTGTGTTTACGACCGTGCGCGGTGACGTGTCCGACGGGCGTGCGTGCTTGCGTGCTGACGTGTGAGGTTGGGAGGGGGCGGTGGCAAGTGGGGGGGTTACGTCGGTCCGGTCTCGCTGGCTTAAACCGCTTTTGTGTGTCGTCGAGTCCCCGCTCCGAATGTGGCCGCGTCTGCCCGGCACTCGATACTTCTTCTACGCCGAACCTCCGCGCCTGCTCGCCGCTCTTCAATGAACGGACATATCGCAGTGAGTTGGCGCCGCGAGAAGTGCCGTTCTTCCCGTCTGTGTGTGGCCCGCGTGCGTCTCTCTGCCGCCGTCGCTTCTTAAAGCGTTTTTGCCGGGGTCGTTGTTTCGCGGATGATGTGAGCGGAGGATGGATGAGGCGGCGAGGATGTATAGGGGGGGTGGGAGACGTTCTCGCTGCGAGTTTTCGTGGGCGCCGGTGTTCGGGGGAAACCCGGTGTCGGGCCCTGGTAGCGGCTGCCCCACAGACACCGGCCGCCGGGCGGGCAAGCGTGGGGCGCCGGGTTGTGCCGTACGGTCTCGCCTCCGCGCGCTCTGGGTTAAAAGCAAAAAGACACGACTATCTTCCCGCACCGCCCACGCTTCCCCGTCGGTGTTCTTATACGGGTCAATCAGATGTTTTGTCTCGTTATTACGGCCTCCGGCTACAGAGGCGACACCTGTGGATCTCAGTCGGGCCATCCATGGCCGGTGGAGGGAATTCGATGAGGGGAGCTGAGTGAAGAGAGCGGCGGAGCTCGACCTGACTGGCGGCGCCGCGTGTCTCACAATGGAGAGGGCCCCGTGCTGTGAGCTAGCGGAGGACAATAGCCACCGCCTCGCCCACACACTCGCAGATAGCCGGGTGGTTTCGGGGGCATGTCACTGGCGCGTGGGGTTGTTGCCGTGTTGTTAATATGGCGTGGTGAAGCGCGGCCGCGCGCTGTGTGTTCCTGTGACCCGGTTGGCCGGCAGAGTTCAACTCCCCGCCAAGGTTTTAACGCAAGTGGAGAGTGGTAATCGCACTTTGGTCAATAAAGACGAGAAAGAGCGTGGCGAAGTACGGGTCAAAAAATCCTTAATTTAGGCATTGCTCCAGCTGACAAAGGGTTTGTAAGAAGCTGCTCAGTAACATTAGTTGTGTGGGGGAAAGCGTAGCTCATTCAGTACTGTTTTACGGAACATTACCGATATACATACACTACAGTATTCATAGTGTTGTATGATTTGTAGATTGTGAAGCGTTTGTTAAGGTAATAAAACGTGTGATTTTTGGAAAATGTACGGGTTGACGTGCCGTTATCTTCGCGGCCCTTGTGCAGCGCTTTGTGACCCTCGGGTGAGAGGCGCTATATAAAATGCTATTATTATATTGACTATTTAAGTGTTAAATACACCGCGTGCGGTTGGTAATGATTTGGGTATATCCCGTGGCATGATCTGCATATGTGGTCTTTCTTAGTCATGTTTTCCTGTTTCTGTGTCGAATGGATTTTCCGAACATACATCTCTCCATTCATCCGTGTGGACGTTTCAGTGTTGTTTTTTTGTTAGTGATCTTGTTTTTGACCCGTGACCGGTTAAAAACCAAAACAAACCCACACTGAACACCTCCCCGTGTGCAAGCCCTATATGGCTTTGTATCACTTCAAGGACATGCCTAAACGTTTATACCAGCTAGATAAACTTCAGATGCAGGCTACTATAGTGTAGTCTGTAGTGGATCACATACAGTGTATCCCCAAAAGTACTTTGCAGTTAAAATTGTTTGTGCCATTTTAACTGGGGGATTTTTGGGGGATTACCTAGCACAGTGGTATTTTAATTTTCATTACTGATCGTCTTGAAGAATGGTCAAACCCTTGTAAATGAAGGTGTGGGAACGCCTTAATTCAACTGTGGATTGACAAAGGGCTTAGCTAATCTAAAAGTTAAATCCAACCTAATCTCAAAAGAAACGCCTGATGCCTCCTCTAACGTGGGAGGCGAAACGTCGCGAGGGAGAGAAGAAGGAACACTGTCCCGAAGGACTGTTCCGAAGGGCTTTCCCGGAGAACAGCTTTCCAGAGAAAATTTCATGTGACGAGCTGTGAAAACCTACACGTACATTTAATCTAGCCAGCTATTGAATGTTTAGTTTTAGTCAACTACTTGATAAGAGAATGTAGCAAGTTGCTCTTTCGGGATAGCATTGGGATCGCTGGACACGGCTGTCTCTTTCGCGACGTTTCACTTTACACGTCGGAGGCATAATTAGGCTGATGAACGGTTGAGCTGAAAGAAGTTGTGGTGTTTTATATATCTGTAGTACACGTGTGGGTTTTTTTGTCGTTCAAACTGTTATGAAAGTGATTGATTGGGCTTGGGCAGCGCGCTTCACTTGAAGGGCTGATGGCCAATGGTCAAGAGAAATGACGGAGTGGCGGGCAATGAATGGAGCGCGTCTGATGGGACGTGCAGAGGCGATGGGGCGATGGAATGGGTTCGCGTGAGGTGCTCTGCGGGGTGTTGCTTCACTAGATCGTACGAGATGGTGGCTTGGGGAATGCCTACAAGCAGCGGTATTGGCTCATGGCTGCTGATGATGATATTGACGTCAGAAACAATATAACGTGTACATTTACTGCACGGGTTACTTCGTAGATACAAGTCAAAGTTGTTTAACGCGAGTCGTTTCAGACACGGCACCTTCCTTGTGAGTGTGTGCTTGGCGTCGTCGTCGCAGTGCTCCAAACTGGCAAAACATTAACAGATAAGCCCATTCATTTATTCGAGGCCCTGCCAGGTCTTTTGGAAGGTGACGTTTAGAAGAAGGCAAATGACCCGTAATTGGCAGTGAACACACCACTTACCATTGTACAATGTGTAACACGTGCCGAGATGAGTTGCGATATGGCGGGGTTAATCGCGTCGCTGCTATTTCGCAACCAGGCTCTCTGGCGGTGTTTGGGGGGGGTGGGGGGTTGCACACGAGGGAGCGAGCAGGGCTCGGCCGGCCGGATTGGACTGGTTGCCACAACTGCCGCTGCTGCTCTGGCACTGGGGTGTTGCTGTGGGGAGACGAGAGCGCGGGCACGTGGACACGCTCTGCTCTCCCCGTGCCCCAGTTAGCAAAACGAACCCACAGCTCGTGACCCGTGACACGTTTCAAGCCCATTAATTGTACCGGCGGGGATTTCTGTTTTACGTGTACAGTTTGCGATAATTGTATACGGGGTGCATTAGAACGGAGTGTATTCGTTTCGTTGCCGCAGTACTTTAAACCAAAAAAAAAATGCAATTGCGCAATGACTGCTGTTTTATGACGCGACATTTTCAAGTCTACCGTGTCAGAGAAACAATTTTGCATTAATAATTACCGTTGGTCAAAATGCTATTTTCGCGCATTGCTTCTTCTTCTTTGCGATTCTTCGAAGCGCGATGTTAAATTACAGTTTCCCATTTTCTTACACAGCCCCTTGCATTTGCTGAGGACCATCAACGGAGATGAGCATCGGCCAGACTTGCATTTGGAGCCTTATATTTTTGTTAATTCCTTAAAATAAGGACACAATGTGGAAAATAACGGTTGAAATAAGCAAATTACTCTTTTTTTTGCTTCATTTATTTTTCATGTGGGAAGGACTGAAATTTCCCAGGGAAAACCCCACCAGTGAATTTGTCATCGATCAGAAACCTACTTTTGCTGCTGGCCTCTCTAAAGGCACTTCTGTGCAGGGTAGGTAGCAAGGTTATCGGTCATCATCTCTGCTCGAGCCACCAAACCTGGTAAGTCAATTCAGTAATGTAGTTTAAATCGCACTAATGGGGTAGACATCCTAATTATGTTTAAGGTCTTTATTATAGCAGCTATATCTCCTTACAGAAATGTACTTATTATTTATTTGCGATTCTTCGAAGCACGATGGTCAGCTTCTGGACATCGTTGTCTTTCAGCTCGGCCTTGAAGTGTTTGGTAGAATTTGCAGGCAATACCAAGTATTACCTGACAGGGATCGCGACGTGAACGCTTCTACCTTGACCCCCAGAAATGTACTGAAAACCACGTTAGTCATAATTGTAATAAGAGAGGCTTGGATGAAATTGGACCCAGCTTGGTCTCTATGGTGTGATCCTAAGTGTCGATTTTATAAAAGATTGAGGGGTTTCCCTAAACCAGCTGAAGCCCTTTAAACTCTGTAATAATAAACAGTTGCTGCAGTTACGCTTGTTATTGAATAAGTCAGGTTAGCTGGTCAGGAGATGTTACAAAAACATTGCTGTTATACAGTAGTGAGTGCAATGCTGTGGATTTAAGGAAATCATCGTATAAGGATAGATGAAGCGTCAGCTTCTCATGTTGGCCGGGCTTTATGTGTAAATTTGACCCGCGTAACTTTTCAAAGTAAGTGGCCATTTCAGTCCATACCACCACACCTCCTAGCCTTTGGTTTTCTTCATTTAGATTATTAGTATTTATTGCACATGACACCTGCCCTCCAAACGTATATTTCGTAAATCGTAGGTTTTGTTTGCAGATACATTCTACTGAGTCGTTCGAGAAAAGCAGACATTAAGCAGTCCATAACACGCACGATATGGACGTGTTTTAGCCTCTTATAAGGACTTATTGGTTGCAGTGGTAGCAGCTGTGGTTGGCACTCTACACTCCGATGCTGCCCATCTGGGGGTGATTGCAAGCCAAGGTTAACCCAAGTGGTAAGCGATATTTGCGGGTGGTGACACATGGCCTGGTGGTGATGGTGCGCTCGCAAGCCTGTTGCAGAGGTTCACAGTTCAAATTCAGTGGCCGCCCTGGTTGTTCCTGCGGGCGTGTTGAGTGTAAAAATCCCCGCCATTTCCTAAAGTGGACAAGAGTACAGACACGCTGCAGGGATGATATCCTTAGGCTGGCCTGGGAACGCCTAGGAATCCCCCAGGAAGAGCTGGAATCTGTTGCCAAGGAAAGGGGTGTCTGGTCCACCCTCCTTGGCCTGCTGCCGCCGCGACCCTCACCGGGATAAGCGGTTTAGAAAATGGATGGATGGAATCTGAGTGCAGCAAACTGGTGCCGATCACGTCTTCTTGCCTTAGCACTTGCATTTGCCAAACCGGGTTTGCAGAATTGCGACCGACGCAATTCGAGACGTGCTGCGAAAACCTGACAAGACCCTCCTGAAAATGACTCAAATACTTTTGCTGGGTAAAAAAGAAGAGTGTATATATGTGACCTTGGCTGGCTTTTTGCATTTGCCAAGCTGCACTGACCAGCGTGTTGGAGTGTGATTAAACAACCCCCCTGGCTGATACAGCATCGGGAGACCTTCATTAATCGGTGGATGGACAACTGACTAAATGAATCGTGGATTATTAGCGTGTACAGTATATGGTTTTTACCGTTGAAAATACTTATTCAAATTATTCTTATGTAAAGTCAATTGTCATGTTAAAGGTTAATTTTAATGCACACACAAATACCTAGCTATTTCTATACACTTTCATCACAGAATGCTTTTTACCTGCAGTTAGATCAAGCTCATAATCAGGGCTCGTTAGTAAGATCTAGCCCATTCGTGAGTTCATTGCCCTCTAAAAGCAAACTAATGCCCCGGGTTACTTACAATTGGGAGTGTCCGGCCCGAGTTCACCTCGTTCAACAATGTGAACTTTAATTCAACGGAATTGACGACATCACAGCTAAGCAATGGTGCACCAGCGTATTTTGACAACAAGTGAAACTAGCAGCTTTACTAAACGAATCTCTCTAAAACTGTATAAACTAAACGTATGCAAACGTCTGACTCATTGTTCAGGCTTGTTGTGGGTGATGCTCGTTATTTACATTACCTCAAGCTGTGTTTATCTGTAGGCATAATAGGTCTTTAAGAGTGAATAAACAAGTCGGGCCATTATTGAAAATATAAGAAAAACCCAGAGGAAGTTGTTTGATGATGAACGTCACCTGTGTGTTGTGATTACACGTTACGACACGTTGAAGGTTATAGCACTTAAAACGATGAGGCTCTCTGCATTCCTTGACAATTGCAAAAGGCCCGACTCGAATTTTTAGAATTGTGAGAATATTTGTTGTTTGAGCAGGCGGTCACATTTTTCTTCTTCTTCTTCTTTGCGATTCTTCGAAGCACGATGGTCAGCTTCTGGACATCGTTGTCTTTCAGCTCGGCTTCGAAGTGTTTGGTAGAATTCGCAGGCAACACCAAGTATTACCTGACAGGGATCGCGACGTGAACGCTTCTACCTTGACCCCCACATTTTTCTTAAAATCATGGGACAGAGGAGGAAGAAAGAACGGATTGGCTTATCGTACTGTTTCCATGAGTACACACGCGTTAATGTGCATGGCTATAGTAACCACGAAGTCAAACATCTCACCAAGCAGGAAAAAGTGACATGGTAATTTCATCAAGGTAACAGTGTAAGAGCGGTTACTCAACAGTCAACAGCTCATTAAAGTGTGTGGAGTGGCACTGGCTGCCAGACTGGTAAATTAAGCTTTTCCAGAGTGACCTTCTGTATTCTGTGTAAACAACCTTTAAACAACACCTAATTATCTCCCAGTTTCCAAGTGTATCTGGCCTACACAGCAGCGTCAGGTCTCAATGGGGTGGTGGCTTTTCGTGGCTAAAGATAGATTGGCTTTTGGCCGATCTGGGCAGGCAAGAGGCTAATAACCGCTGTTTGGATCGGGTAACATGTCGGTAAAAACATTACCTTCCTATATTGTTGCATGGTCATATGAAAAGGACTAGTGTTGAAGTTTCATTTGGCCCGTACTGTTGATGGTGTTTGTCAAACGTTGAATAGGAGAACATCGTACAAGTTGCTTTGGTTGTTGTCATGCGGCTGCCACTGCTGTTAAGCTTTGAAGCGCAGCTGGGGAGCGAGGCGAGGCTTTAGTGCTGGAAGATCTTGTCCATGTGGTTTGAACAGAATGAAGGCTGTGGAAGCCTCCGATACAACAATTGTCCCCCTTTCCTCCACCCCCTTGTTTAACAACCAGAGTTTCAGGTTGCACGTAGATTTAGTTGGTAGTATTTGGTAAAATGTTTTTAATGCCTGCCCTGAAGGATCATCTGGATTGATCCAGCCATCCATCCATTTTCTAAACCGCTTGTCCTGGCGAGGGTCGCGGCGGCAGCAGTCCAAGAAGAGTGGACCAGACATCCCTTTTCTCGGCAACAGATTCCAGCTCTTCCTGGGGGATTCCCAGGCGTTCCCAGGCCAGCCGAAGGATATAATCCCTCCAGCGTGTCCTGCGTTGGCCTCTCTAGGTCTCCACCCAGTGGGCCGCGCCTTGAATACCTGCACAGATACTCACTCTATCTTCCTTCCTTCTAGGAAGAGAATCTGTGCAGCTAAATTCATTATTTAAAATGTATTTAATTCAACACACAGCAACCATGCTTTTGCACTTCAACACTGATACACCACTAGAACACTCGCCGAGAAGTAATCACCCACCGTACAAGTACTGATAATGGCACAGCGTGAGACAGATTGGAGAGCGCCTGATTGGAATGAGGTGTTGTGATCAGTCGAACAATGGTAAGAGCTGTGCGAAAATCATATTCTGATATTCGAATGCAAAACCACGTACAGCATGTACCGAACTGAGACTGGAGGTGCTGCGTGGAAGCCTCAGGGCCGGGTGTCTTGGGAGAAGGGTGACTTGACAGGGCTCTGTGCCAACACTGGCTTCTCAGTTTTAAGTCAGAAGGATGGGTGTCTCGGGAGGCTGGTGCCCATGTCGGGATACGCCTGATGTTCAAGGTTTTGTCTCTTGGGTAATAAGTGCCGCTTCAGCCATCGTGTACAGGCATATAGCTATAATAATCTCAACAGTGGTCTTGTCTACTTGTAAAATGTGGCACCGGGCAGGAGGGTGAGAATTCAGATACTCTACTTGTCAGCCATGGACTTGGAGGATCTCTTTTGAGGTGGTACAATTAATAGAAGTCTACAGAAATAATACATTGGGAACTGGTGAGAAACGTCCTTGGCACAAGAATGTGGATTTTCCACCTTTGACTTAGGGCTGGTGGACACCGCTCAGTTGCTTAGTTGAGCAGGTGGGCATTTTGTCCTGGCACTGTGTCGAAGTCAATAGTATTCTTGGAGTCGACCTTTGTAAGATATTTAATCGGTTTAACGGTTGCATAATCATTGTTTTTCGTTCATAAGGCGAGACTGCACGTTCAGTGTGTGGGGGCACCTGCACAGTAACCCAGTTCAGGCTGTAATATGTGCTTGTTGGTTCGACCCCAGTTAAAGTGCTTGTAAATTGCCAAAACAAATACTATTGCGCAGAAGACCACGGACAGTTGTAAACACTTCCTTGAACTTTTAGACATTAGAGGAACCGCTTACAAGCCAATCATTGCTGTAACCGCTCAAGTTTGAACTCTCAGAGCAGAAGTGAAACGTGTTGGATATTATGTTTAGAATTCCTTGTATTTTGAAAGTTTGCCTTCTCGATGTCATCACATTGGAAGTTGTTTTTTATTTAGCAATGCAGATTTACTTGAACACATTGTCTCGCGTGTGATGACCAGCTAATCAAAGGGCAGTCTATTACTCATTGACAATTAGACGCTTAACTAGGATGTTTGAAGCCTTTCTCTGAATGGCAGGAAAGCTGCTGCAACTAACTGTGCTTCACACATGTTTCATACACACGCATGTTGTCATGCTATTACTAGTAAATTTTAGGATTTTGCAAGTGGCATTCGCTTATTATGTTAAACAATGTTAAGGTGGAGTTTCCATATTTTCTATTTTTACTTTTCTCGGCAACGATGCCCTTTACATTTTATGGAAATGTTTCCCCACTGTCTTATACTAGCACTTTTTTTGCCAAGGCATGTACTTTTTCACTTATTTTGGAGAAGTGGTATAAAATAAGTGTACAGTTAATTCGAATGCTGTATGCATGCAATTATAATTTCTCTAGAGCTGCTCTTTTAGGATAGCTGTGTCACATGCGACTTCATTTCTAGTTTATCCCCACAATTTCAAAAAATGCAGACGCCTTGCACTGTTTACAACATCAGTGATCTACCATTGAGCATGCTAATTTGTTACTTGGCATAGATATCTAAATTAATTCCAGTGAGTAAGCCACGAATGCAAACGGGCTTGCTTTTCTCCTCTTAAGTCAAAACTTTATGCTAACGTCTTTGACGTTCTGCCTGCCCATACCAGCACAGCTTCAAGTGCAAAATGGCCTCTGCCGTGACTCATACAAGGAAACCAACCGAATTATCTTGAATTCTTTTTGCGCAAGATAACATTCTTAACCAGCGATGTGAACAACGCTGTCGGTGTCTTACACGTGTTA